>CM043731.1:24331582-24362685 GCA_023968675.1 Taenia pisiformis | reverse complement strand
TCTGCGAGTGTGTGGTGTGTATGTAGATGGATGTGGTGCGGTGAACTCGTCTAATGATGCAACCAAGAGGGACGAGGGAGAAGACGATTTACAGGATGTTTTAAGGAGCACGCGTAAAAAGAGCGAAGGTATGAAGTTGGTGAAGGAGAGTTTTGTACTGAGGGTGAGTGACGGGAGGGGAAGGGTTGGAGCGTAAAATGCTACCGCTAGCAACCATGCCACGCAGGAAGCACCAGCTCTCATCCGATCACGGAAATTACGCCACGTATCGCTGAATTGTGCTTGCACGACTTCGAGGTTAATAACGCCCTCATTTAGTTGCAAACGTTCCTGGTTTGTCTGCATACTACTGATGGCCACTGAGTAGGGTGCGTGACAATCCACTGGCTGCTATCAAATTGTTCGGTGAGTGTGTGTGCTGAAGAGCCAACACATCCGTGTTCCAAACGTTGGCAAAATGCCAGTATCGTATAGGACCTTGCCTTTGTCACTGATGGTAATTGATGCATTGTCGCTGTTTCCAGCGCCCAATGACCGTTCCAACAGGGAAAACGCTCGTCAATGCACGGCCCACTTGGGAAGTACTTTTGCCACCTATTTCATAATAGTAGCGCAGCCCTTGAAGAGCATTTAGTGTTTCAAAATGACTTTCCTTAGAGGAAGTAAACTATCCGAAATCTGTCGACTGTACTGAAGAACGCTTGATTCGAAGCTCGATAAATATTTCTCTACACTTCTGAGTACCGCAAAATTCTGGTTCTGTGGGAGCCCTTCTCGATCGTTACTTCAGCCCGTGGCTCCAAAATCAAAACAGACAAAGTGCTCCAACACTGCCCACACACACACCGTTTGTAGCAAGAACGATGCCTACCTCTGCAGCCAACCCGATGCCCTGCCCGCAAGACATCGAACCGCGTGGAACTACACTTGTCGTGTGCTATCTACAAATGCCTTGCAGCTTTTTGCCATCGCCTCACACAGATGACGATTTTACGTGCAAATACAAAGTTTAGGCCTCGTGTGGGCTCATTTGTCATTACTTTAAGGCCGTTCTCCAACTCCCCATCGGCAGCCACCTCGTCTTTCAACTCAGTCCAACCCGGACGTAATTGCACATTCGCGTCGACCTCGAAGACAGGTAATTGACATTGCAGTTGAACATCCCTTCATTGCCGATAGCAGCATAACAGACTCGGCTTGCTGAGGCGCGATTCCTTTCATCTTTGCATTTTAGAAAGTTTGCTCTAGGCAGCAGTGAAAACGATGCTTAAATAAGATAATCTCTGTACAATGGGGTTTATGCCTCCTTAGATGTCGGTTTGCTTCGTGGGTACATGACTGCATTGTGATGGCCCAGAATGCTTATATCAAGGCCACACCGGTGCTTTGAATCACTTCCACTTGCATACTACAAGTCCGTGCATTCAGGTAATGCGTTTCGCCTCCGTCCTTAGACGAGGTCAGCGATAGTAGGTGTAATAACACGATAGGGATTGCTATTATGCCAGGCTGAAATCATTCTAGCCTTGTCGGATAAAGCTGTAAAAAAAAAGTTTTGTCGTTTCAGTGGGCAGAACATTTTGAGTGAACTGCAAAGCCCGCATATGCATTCCTCACTCAGTTTAATGAACAACCTCCTATCATCCGAAAAGCCGGCACTGATATTGTAGTCACATGTTATTCCCAAAGATACGAATGATACGGCTATTAAGCTAAATGCAGGTCTTTAGCAGAGCGGAGTGATTTCACGGCAGCCGACATCGGCATTCATTGCAGTGCTCTGCTGTTTCGACTGCCAGTTGGCATCTGGGCAAGGTGGCCATGCAGTAAGCCCATTCCTTCCTATCTTGGGTATATGTATTCTGTCCCACGCTTAGCCTTCTTTCTTTTTGGAGGGTTGCTACCCAGCCTACATCAATGTCGGTCGGAGAGACGGGTGTATCAGTGGTCATTCATGCTTTCTTAGTTAACTAAGTGGACAAATAAATAAAAAAGCATGTACAGTGCACGTGTGTATGTCATCGTTTTAAATATCGGGAAAGACCAAAAGACCTCGCCCTTGATAGTGGAAAGACCGTTCCTAATATTTTAATTATAGTTTTTCATTGCATTAGTAAGGATAATTTTTGCTTATTACGTTGTCTAATTAATGTATGCGCTTTGTTAGCATTATTTAACAAAATGTAGTGCAGTGGCTTCCCATAGTCGCTTTTTAAGGTCATTGTGCCTGTTCGCGACTAACTGGCCCACTGGCTCACTGTCGCGTGTTACGATGTTTTCTTTGGTGCATTTGTAATCAACCAAGCATTGGAAGGTGGGCAAGCAGTCCTTTTTGGTGCGGTTGATGATGAAAGTGGATTCTATGGTGCGTTTGTTGAAGTCCTTACGAGTCAACCCAGAAGTCGTGGGTAAAAATACACCTCAGCTGAATTGCATGTTCACGAGGTGGGCTGGGCTGGACTGTTTGTCTGTTTCGGTAATGAGTTGCACAACTCTGCTGCTCTTAACTGCTTCATTCGTGTTTCCACGTGGCGATGGTGTTCACTGATGCGTTTGTACCTGCGCGAAGTGGTCAAATTCAAATAACCTATAGTAATTGCACCAGGTGAATTCGAATTAATTGAGTTCTGACACAGCTTTCGGCGAGAATCCGCATCTACGTTTCGTTGATGATTTCTGCCTTCTTAGTCCATCCTGCATCTCCGGAAACCACGCTATTGTCTACTTGTCATATTCTGATGGTCTGCCTGCATTACTGCGATTTGGCTACCCATGTGGCAGAACACATGTGCGCGGTTGTTATAAGGGAGGGTAAATGCAGGCTTGGAGACCGAATGCACTTTGGCGTCTGTTTAACTGGACCATGTGGGTATTGTCTTAGCCAGGTGAGTGTTTTTTTAATCTTGATTCTGCAGCAGTTTAAGGCTTTACTAGTAATAACCAGTCTTTATTTTACCTATCATATTATTAGCTACATTGTGCATGCATTCTCAAGCCTCATATTTTTTGAATCCACGGTCACCTAGAGCTTCATTAGTAGTATGCGGCGTTCATACTCTACCAAAACAGTTAGTCACGTTACAGTTGTGTTTTAAAACCTCATGACGAGTGCATTGTAGAACGTGCAGTCTAGTTTTGCAGTTTGGTGCAAACACAATCTTTGTTTGATTGTAGTCGCCCATCGCAACATTAAAATTACCATCGATGGAAAGGATGATTCGTTTGCACAAAGAGTTGCTATAATTGGCGGTGTCTGGCGATGTAGTGGGAGTGAGAACGGTGGAAGACATTGTTCCAAGATGATCGCCTCTCATTTCCTAGTCGCGTTCATTGAGCAGAATCGTCTAGAAGTGAATTGGGGAGGGAGAGTGCGTGCAATCGTGGCAGGATTGCAGCCAAGCATTGGAGGCAGGCCTTTTAGTATGTCGTCACACGAGGTGTTACTTCGAAGCGCTGGTGTGGATTTAGTAGTGCCCTTTTTGCTGTTTGTGCATTTGCATCCTGTTGGTGGACTTGATCGGCTTTGAGTGCTTGACATGCAGTGTGTGTGTGTGTGAGCGATGAGGTGCTAGACGTCAGTGCTTTGACCGAATGTGAAAGGTGAACAGAACGGCAGTGAGTTGGGTGAATCATTATGATTTAATGTAGGTGCCGGTATCTTCAGTCGGTTGGAAGTGGATGTGTCTAGATATGTGTGTTCATTATCAATGCATTTCTTCTTCTCGTCAAGCAAGTGCACGCATTACATGATTGGCGGTTTGGTGCTATGAATATACTAACTTCCTTAAATTTGGCTCTGTCTAATCGAGACTTTTGCATGATCACTAATTGCGTGGAGGTTGCAACTCTTCTGAGCCATATCGTAGTAGACCATGTAGGCAGTGGAATCGGGACGGACCCACTGAAAAGGGCCGAATGTGACTGGTCCAGGTGGAAGGTGGGACGCACTTGCCACTTAACGATGTGGCGTGGAGCACTGGTTCAGTGGGCTAGCGAGGGATGTTGCCATGACTGTGAATCATGTGCTCGACCTTCACCGTAGACCATTAGAGTAGCGAAATGGTTTGGCTTTGACCAGCATTCGTGAAGAGATTTGGAGCGGGCGAGTAGCATCGACTTGCCCGTCAGTGGTTGATGGCTTCTTCAAGGCAATCACCAACGCTTGTGCCCATGCCTGCCTTTGCGCAGGTTGTCGACCGCGCCTTGATGATTGATTGAACGCCGTTATGTGCGCTGTGCGAATTTCAAATGGTCCTCTTCGGGTGGCCGATCGATGCGCAATCTTCATGCAATTGGGGCATTTCATTGGCGTTGTAATGCTGTTGACTGAGAGGAAGTGCGCAGTAATGTGGTGCGTATTCTGGGTAAAAGTTGTGTTGCTGGCGGCCACTGTCGGTGGCGAGTGTGGCATTGAGGCGTACTTCTTCTCTTTCACAGTCGATTTGATAGTAACGGTGTTGCTTCGTAGATCCGTAGGGCGCGGTCGCATTACTGAGGGACCATGAATGCTCTCAGTGAAGGTGCAGGTGTCGTCGGGGGCACGCAATTGCCAATGAATGCATCGTCGCCTTCCACCTCGGTGCACTCGGGTGCAGCGGGGTGCAACGAGCCTCGCGGTGCCTCTGCCACACGAAAAGTAGGCAGCACCTGGCCAACACCAACTAAAGTGAGTGTCACTGTTTTCATTTCACTCCACATCTCTAGCCCAAGACCTGAGTCATGCTTCTGTGCTGTAGCTCTTAGTCGTCCACAAGCAACCGGGTAGCAGGAGCAGTTGCGTCGATTTTGGAGGCAAGTTGTTTATTTGTTCGAGCTGTAGCATTGGCATGAGCGTGCCTGGCGCTTTCGCCATAATCCAAGTCAGCATGGTTTGTGGCCCTGTTGCCGCAGAGCGGTGCTGCAGCGATGGTGGTGGTGGTGCGATTGGGTAGCTAGACGCCGCCATAAGTTGTCCGTGCTGAAGCAGTCTTCCCTCCCCTTGCCTATCATTGCCACCTTCTCATCACTCCTGCATCTCTCTTGCAATGTTGTGGATTCGAAACGCTAACCCGGTAATCCGGAATCAGAAGGGGTCGTAGAAGGCAAAGGCGCTTCTTCTGCTGTCTTCGTGGTTAAGAGTTGATCCCGATTCTTTCCTTCCTGCCCCTTTGCTTACACATACTCGATTTTGCTTGCCCTGTAGCGTGATTGCGTGAACCCATTAGGGCCTTCACTGCAATTCTGTCTTCTTTTCGCGGTTTGTGTGCCTCACTGAGTAGACGTCAGAGGGATGCGTTAATGACCACACAGGTGTGCATGAAGACAGTGAAGATGGTGTAGAATGGCGTGAGTGCACAGTTGTGTAGCCTGTCACATAAGGAAATAGTGGCTTTATGCAGCGAATAACGCATGGGTGAACAGCGTCACGCATGTGTGACAGTGTTGTAAACTGGGATACTACAACCGACTTCACTGAATGTCATCATGGGTGAGCAATTTGTGCATCTTGCAGTAAATAAAGCGTGGGCAAATTTTACTAGCTCGAAGTTTTGTAGAAGGCTTTAACCATTTGTCCACGTCTTTTACCATCCGGACGAGTTAGTGCAATTGGTCGTGTGTTGACGCGAACATTAATGTAATCATGCAGTGGGCAGCAAAGCAGTCGCGACTGGACGTCGATGCCAGCGAATAAGGTGGTAGGGTGAAAGCGGTAGGGGAATGAGATGGAAAGGCGATTCGACCGGTGGCCGCGTTGCGTGGAGGGCGAGGATGAAGCAGTCTACTATCAGTCCATAAGTAGTGCGTGATGGGTGCGGTGTGACGAGGGTGTGCACCGGCTGCACAGCGTTAATTGATTGACAGGAGTCAGTGGTCAATTTTGGCGCCATCAGGTCAAACTATTGAATTACGTGAACGCTGAAGTGCATTGGGTGCAGTGCTGTTAGGTTCTGACACATTCGTCGAAGCATTTTGCGTAGTACTAATGCGTGTAGATTTAATGCCATATAACGGGTGCTTTTTTGGCGATCACCAAAGCAGACGTTCCAATTCACCTTGGGCAATATGATATTCTTGCATCAATGAGGCAATGGTGGTGGTGGTAGTGGTGGTGGGAAGGGACTTCCACAGTGAATGCTAGGCGGGAATGTGAAAACGGCATGGACATTCTGTTGATGCAGTGGGTGAGTTGGGGAGTGGCTGGTAGTGCGAATGCCCATGGATGCATTCCCGTAGACCAAACAAACAACAAAGTTACCAGTCACATTGAAGTGGACGCTCGCGCTTCACAAAAACACTGCATTGCAGTGTGTTGCCACCATCGCCTTGCTCGAACCGGATTGCGAATCACGCATCGCACAAACTGCCGTGTGCGCCACCCATGAACGCTGGGCTAGCGCCTTGATGACTGTCCACTTTAAAACAAAATGAATCGTACAAGCAATGAGTTTGTGTTGTTCCTTCCCCTTCCTCTTCCGCCTTCCCTCTCATGCACTTGAGCGCATTTGGCAAGACAACTAGGCGTGACCTCGCACGCAAACACACTTCACTCAAATCCCACTGCCTTTTCCACCGTCGCAGTGTAGAGATCTACGACTTGAAGGAGGAAGCCAGTGATTGGAACTGAGCGATTTGTTGGTTTTAGTTGATTGGCTCATTTTGTTGGTCAGTTGACTTGCCGAAGCCAAGCTGGGGAGAAGCTGCTGCAGATTGTGGGCCTCAACATCACCGACTTTGCTGTCTGCTAAGGAAATTTGTCTTCGTCATATACTGCACCAACGGGAGGATGTCAACTTATGTCCAGCGAGGTTGGGGACTTGTGACGCACAGGCGCATTCACATCCAGACTGAAATCTCCACCATTGGCATTGATGGACCCGAGCGGCCGTGCTAGTGGCCCTCCAAGTGGACAAGTGTGGCTGACGCAAGTCTAACTGGTGCACTGCAGACGGCCAGGTCAACGCTGAGCGCGTGCTGATTGCCAACAGGTCTCGCCTGGGGAATCAACTGTCCCCTCTGGCGTGCCGACGCAGCCCATCAAACAAATGCGCTCCCATTGGATGCGACATTTGTTACGCAGTCAAGTCAACTTTTATCAGGACAATTTGCATAAAAAATCCTTGGAAGAGCAAAATCTGACGTGAGTGTATTAAGGCATGCGTCGATAGGCGCAACCACCAATTCCCGCTGATGTCAGGCAGAGTGCCTACGCTTACAGCATTCCCCTACTACCGGAGAGTTTGTTGGCATTCCACCTCATTCCTATGCCCCACTATCCTCCACCCACTCATGAAGAGTTTCTTCGTCGCCATTACAGCACACACAGCGCATTTCTGGGTCGACCTCAGCCTCACATCATGCCACGACACAATGACGTGACATGAGATGGGCGATGACAACTCACACATCGCGCTACTACCTCACATCTCATCACCCGCACCCACTAACCACGTATGGCTGCCGTGCCGTAGGTAACTTGCCTTAACCACCACTTCCATCACTCCCTTCCCCGATGCCTGATGCTGCCTCTGATTGGGGCCAACAGCAGCGCATCATGCTACCTACGAGTAAGCCTTCGAACTGAATTGGCATCTTCTAGCTGACAACACTGGACAAAAGGCGATCGCACATGGCGCATCAGTGGTGAATGAGGAATGAAGCAAGGTAAACAACGCCATAATTAAGTGAGCTAAGCCAAGGTGGTGATTGCTCAGGCTCGTCTAGACTACCCTACCATCTCACGTCACCCACTGAACTGTCAATGGGCCTCGTCTCAACCCGCCACCTGCATAGCATCTGTGTGGTGTCCTCGTTGCCTGGGCAATGTGAGCCATCGGCTGCTATGATAGGTAAGATGGTGAAAAGAGAAGTCGCATGGATTGCCTTGTTATTAAAATGCAGTGCTCTGTACACGAGGGAGAGGAGAAGTGGCGTTGCAGCGGAAGGGACCGTTGGTTTGCTTAAGTCAGTTGCCGCAAATCGACCGCCACTCTTTACGCCGCGAATAAGAAGAAGAAGAAGAAGTGGCTGCCACCCTCCGCTTTTCAACTGCAGAGTACAAAAAAGGAAAAGATAAGGTAGGAGTTTTGCACAATAGGTATCAATGAAGACACTACGACGACCTCATCAGGTTGTGACGGTGGTTGGCAACAATTCTTCAAACTGCTCGACTGCAGAGAACTGCTAGCAAGGAAGACCGAGAACGCTATGAAAGCACACACAATTTGCACTTGGCCACTGAGCATCAAACAAACTGTCGTGTGGACGACCAGCTTAACTCATCAGCTCTGTGTGCACACTAATTCAAATGTCGTCTTGGTGACCTAAAGTGGCACTTCAACCATCCGAGTTGTCGGCTGATTAGAAGCTTTGAAGCGTGACACACAAAACAAAGCTTCACTCACACATTCAAAAAACGCCCTTCTTTGCCAGAACACGCCGATTTTGTCGGTCAACTGCATCTAACACTTCCCTTTTGTGACAGAACTGCTGTGACTTGGTGCTTGCGGAGGAGGTTGCCACTTCTGGCGCAGAGGTCGGGACCGAGGTGGTTGATGTCCTTGTCGACACAGGTCTAGCGAGATCAGTTGTGTCGGACTCAAGTTGGGGCTGGTCTAGTGGGTAGAAAAAGAGGCAGTGATGGCGACTAGAGAGGCAGAGTGGATGCACTCATTTGGTGCAGCACAAATTTCATTTCTGAGGCTGCATTTTGATAACATCGAACGAAGCGCCGTTAGAGCTCAGTAAGCACAAACGCACACCTTCATTCCGCGTTATCCAACCCAACCTCAATAAGCCTTTTGCAAAAAGTGAGGCGCGACACAGCAGGGAGAAGGACATAGGCGGGTGGTGGAAAGGGAAATGATGAACTTACACTTGGTTTGTTGCTCTCCTCGCACCACCCTCCACAGCTTCAATTTCATGGGCTTTTCCGTACGCACTGTCCGCCACTCGCCGCCGTTCAAATGGTGTTGGCCATTGCTTCTGCTCGAGGTAGAGGGCGACGGCGTTGGTAGGGTCGGAGTAGTAGACGACCACGTGCGATTCGCTTTCATGATTCCCTCAGCTCCACGCCACCTCCACTGACAGAGAGCCTCGATAGACTGTCTGGTTGCAATAAAATGAATGAGCGCTGTTTGAAAACCACTGGACTGCATTGGCACTCGCTGGTGGAATGCACTTGACTGTGAACAGAAGTCAGATCACGTTGGGTTGACAGCCCGACATCGAGACGACTGCTCAGCTGTCAGACTGACGTGTCTTCGCGTAGTAGCCACCTCCACACACCGACTCATCACCGGTTGAGTTGGGTAGACTACTGAAGCCTCCATTCAGCCAAACCACTTGCAACTCGTGTGCTTTCATTCCAGTCGCAACGAGGAAGGCGGAGTGAGGCTTTTACTGGCTTTGGTACAATTTCTCCTGCTCTTCAATTCCACTGTCACTGTACCAAGACGGCGCATTGATTGGCGATGGTTGAAACATGGACCTCAATTGAGGCATTCAAGCATCGCACCGAACGATGCAGAGCTGTATGCTTGGGATGCACCATTTACCGCATTTATTCAGAGGTACAAAGGGGTCGTTTGTGTCGTTTTGGTATTCTAGTCGAATGAAGGCGATACCCTGGTTGAAATGCAATGCGATTCTTCGTAGACATGTAGTCGTGCACCACTGATGCCATGGAATAAAGGGAGATGATGACGATGGGAGCGGTGATAGTGTGAGAACAAAGTTGGCTGGCTTTGGCAGTTGCAAGCAGTTCTAAAGATCAAGTGGTCCCACCTGGGCGTCAGCAAGCAATCTGGTCTAAGCGATTACGTTGCCTGATTAAGTTGCATGAAGCACATCTTTGTCCGCGTCTTTGTGCTTCATAAGCCGTGAATTCAAGTTGTGCGTCTCACCTTATGAGGTACAAAGACGCATTCCTACTGCAATCTCAAACGGTGTGACTGCAGTAGGTGACGTTTTATGCAATGCCAATCCTCATGTTGGGCACCCAACGGCTTTTGCATAATGCATCCGCCTCAAACCTCCATGTTGAAGGCGAATCAGATGAATGAATGCCTTTACTGAGGCGCTCCTTACAGAGCATGGGCTCGCGAAGAGCTGCACTGAATCTGTCAACCCAGACACAAAGTAATTCACAACGAGCATTGCGCGCAACGCGAAAGCCCCATCAGCATGCAATTGCCAGGCATCAACTGTGCTAGGCTTCTCCTTCACTGTGCTCACTGCGTGCCGATGTGATGACCAATCCGAAAAGCCTTGGCTTGAGCACAACGGCTTTGATTGCCTCCTCAACCGCACCACCATCTTGGCATGCTCACAGCTCCTACGGTTACAAGTCTTTTTTACTAATTGGACTGCAGGAGAGATGAGAAGGTGGCAATGACTGATAAGGAGAGGGAAGTGTATTTCAGCACGAACAACTTCAGTACTAAGTGAGGACTGGCGGCCTCAACAAGGCGTGAGGTGAGTGTCCCTCTGCCCACACCTCCTTGTGGCTATTGTGCATACACAGCCAATCCATGGTAGGAAGGACAGGCTACAGTCGCCTGCCACAGGAGCAAACCAGAATGGAGGGTGGGGTGGCTCGCTTGAATGCAAAGTTGGAGGTGCAGGTGACAGGGAAATAAAGAACTAGCAGTGCCTCAAATGCATGGAAGTTAGCAAACCTCGAGTCGCGTAAGACCAGAGGCGTCCACTGTGCTGCCTCGACACGCTCAACTTCCCATCGCTGTGAGAGGTGAAAAACGGAATACTTGGGCGCTAAGCATGGAAAGCGAGTCATTTGCTCGGCATAGTGGACATGGCTGTTGCCCGCCTGTGATAAAATTGTAGCACTCTTTCACAAGTAGAGCGCTGGCATTATCCCGACTTCTCTTCCTTCAGCATCTAAACTCCTACTTCCCCCTCACCAGTTGTTGACGGCCACCCATGCCTTCATTTCCACTGCAGCTGTCAAGGGCAGCAAGCAAATTGAGACGTGTACATCTCACACCGCCGGTCAGGTCGACGACTGGCATTCCATCTCAGACGCGCTGAACAAACAGCCAGAGGTAGTTCATCCGGAGCATTTTGTCAGACATGTACAGCATGGTGGGGCTGTTGATGGTCTTAATTTTTGCCCAGATGTATAATCCATAAACGCTAAACGAATGCATTTTATTGTGCATCGAAACTGATTCTTAAACTTTTTTACAGGTGAGAATCAGGTTGATATGTAATTTAAACGAATTCTTGTTCAAACACGAGATGTTTAAATGCGCAAGCTGGTATTTATTAGTCGACCGAAGATTGGACCATCGTTTGCATTCTTACTTAATGGACGTGGAGTTGGGCGGCAAACACTCAGATGAAGTTGAGGAGCCTGTGGGCTGCAAGCACGACTGTGAGGATGTGATATGCCTCAAGGTGTGTAAACTTTGCATAATCTTTTACTTGTTTGCATCAATGTTGTCCTTCTAAGTACCGCATTGAAACCTGTAAATTGCAAAAGCCCTCCCATACCTTGCTGCCATAAACCAACGACAAAATTCGCAGATTTCATGCTTGCTTGATTGCCGCATTACCGTTAGGTGTACAAACTTACTAATTTGATCTAGCTACTTGCTAGTAGTTATTTGTATGTGCGAAACTTCGAATGACCCTCCTTACATCCACTTTGGTCCATAGAAGTTTAACATTTTACTTTTATTCTGTTGCGTTGAATGGAGAGTGGGAGAACGCGTACGAACAACTAGAAATTTGCTTGTGTAATGACGATAAACGCTTGCACGTTTTGTTATGAGGTTGGGATTTCCTCTGGCGCTTCCTCACATGCAGTAGTGCGTTTGTAGGTTAGCCATCTTATGATTCCTGTGCCGTTACGGCACTAGGATTTTTTACTTAGTCGAGCAAAAGTGATGTTTGCTGGTAAGATGGCCGGATTCATGGAAAGGGTTGGGTTGTGAAGAAATGTGCATGAAACTCGGGGATCGAAGCGAAACATTTCTGGCAACTGTCGGTCATCATTGGGTTGGAGTCTGCATTGGCGCACTATAATGCGTAATATCGGGCTTTGTAGAATGAGTTGTGCCAAACAGCTGACATGGAATTTACGTAATAGGTGACGGAAGCGGTGGCGGGAGAGGAAAGACAACTACGGGACGCTGACGAGATAGCAGATCGCCGAGTAACAGCACCGCCTTGTTCATCTCTTCAAATTTGCGCTGAAAGTGAGGAAAAATTGCAGTCTTCATCCTCGAATTCGTCCATCGCACCGTCCTCTTCTTGCTACCCGCCGTTGTATGGAAACGGAAACGCTGGAAATGTTGATTTGACGACTAGCGCTCCTATTCATGGTTTGACCTTTTGTCGAATCTGCTGCGCTTCCAATGATTCCTTGACAGGTGTGGAGGTGAGATCCTGCGGCCGATTGATTGCACCGTGCCTGTGTGATGGCAGGCTGAAATATGTGCACGAGCGTTGCATTTGGCGTCGGATTTGGATCAGTCAGACGAGGAGGTGTGAACTGTGTCACTTAGTGTATGAGACGCGCGAATGCACGAAACCGTTGACAGAGGTGAGGATGTGGGGAGTGAGAAGCAGCCCCGGCCACATAGGTGTCAAATGTTGATTGATTCACCTGACAACCAGTGTACCACGGCATATCTCGCACAACAAACCATGCAATACCAATGCAGACTACATGCCTTGTTGTGGCGTGCAATCCTTTGCCCACGATTGACAAATGCTTTGTCTTCCGGCTGATTGTCTTTCGTGTTTCTAGTCAATCATTAATGACTTTGTATGTCCACCCACACTTCTACCTATCATCCTCGCATCCATTACATTCTGCTCGTCGTTACTTTCCCTCCATGGAATAGATGACCGAAGGACGTCTTTGCTGTTTTAAGAGGCACATCGGCACTTTTCACACATGCGTTTGTCTATGAGTGCGCATGAGGAAGTGCGAATTGAGGATGACGAGGCGGGTGAGAGCTTCGTCTTCCTGCGTGTCCGCAATGGTTGTCAGCGCGTTTAACTGCCTCCTAGCCGACCGTCATTGCTCCACCTCTTTCTGCCTAGTACTTGTCTGCCTCTTTGTGGTACATACGACCGTGAATACATAGCTCGCTGCCCGTACACACATTCATCCGGTAACCGGCAGTTCACTATGTGAAGGATTGGAGACAGCGGCTCAGATAGCAGGCAAATGACATGCGATGCTGGTGAAGGGAGCGAATGTAACCGCGGAATCGGTAGTGCTTTTGCTCCTCCCTGAATGTGATGGAAGTTAAGACGCGAGCACGTTAGCACCGCAGCCTCACGTCGGATGTGGCTGAATGGTGTTGAGGTGCGTGCTTTGGCATAGTTGGTGCATTGAAGTGATTAGTGGCAGCCCCGAGGCAAAGTTTTAGTGTGAGTTAGTGGTAAGCCTTACTCCAATGACGAACACGCACACACACACACACATGCATTGGGTGTCGTCAAGTAACGCATTGTGAATCCGCTGTCGTGCGTACACTGACGATTTCCAGGCCCGGAATTGCGCACCGCAAAGGGTCTGGTCTACGAAGCACTTCGTCAGGGTTCAATGACAAGGCATCCTCCGCTAATCCTCCCAATTTACTCTTGGCAGTGTACGCCTTTGAAGTGCTTTTTGGTGTGACGGCTAGTGTACGAGGTAACACAATTTGAGGATGGGTGGAGGGATGGACAGGTGGATGAGGAACAGTAATGCGATTCATTGTGCTGATCAGTGCCATCGTCTCTTTATTGCGTTTTGCTTGATGGATTTTGATTTCGCGTTCTCAAAGGACGGTTTCATGTGGCTGACCTGCTTAATTAGGCGGGCAGTTAGTCCGGCAGTGTGGTGGAGTCATGCCGATTGATGCGCTAATGCCACACTACAAATGTACTGTTTCGTCACGGTGACTGCATACCGCCATCCCTCGTGTCCTACGGTTGATTGGTGAGGTGACTCAGCAATGCGTGCCAAAGTCTCTGGGTTTACCACCAACGCAAAAGGCCAATCAACCTCTCAAGTCCACATCGGTATTTGTGCCGATTTTCCAACTCCAAGTGGCTTCGATCACACTCGGCCCGAATGTGTCACCGCGACGAATGCTGGAGACATGAGTTGAGGCAAGGCAAGGCAATCGAGAGAGCGCATGTGTGCCGTGCTAGTAACGAAGCTACCACCGCCTGCCAAGGCGATTTCATGCCAAACCATCACCATGACCTGTGGTTATTGGCTGTTGAACAACGGCGCACGATGCGATGGAGAGTATGGATGTCGAGGCTCATAATTACGAGGCAATCACTTCGGCCAGTAGCTCTGCCTGTTGGCCAGGAAGGCGTGACATTGTCGGCGTTGGGCACGGTTTGTGTTGAGCTAGGCCAGTGATGGATTAGCATCGGCCGAAGGGGATGGCCTGACCCCGAACCTGTGGTGAGTAATATGATGTGTGCGTCACTGTGTTGGGGTCATTGATTGGCGCGTCAAAGGGAGTCGGTCGGTGGCCTCAATTGGCTGACGCGTTTATGCGATTGGGCAGACGCCATTTGGTGGTAGACTCGCTGCACGGGATTGTTGGTTGTGGCTATGCGAATGGTAAACATGGTAACATTGAATAATCATCACTGCCTCAGCCAGTACTGCTATCTGATGCTCTGACTTGCTAGACGTCCGCGCGCGTGATTGGAAGATGTTGAGTGGTGTAGTGTCGGCAGCGCGTCACACAGTCAACCTAACTTGTCCCTTAATCCCTTGGACTGATGCGCACGTCAGACGTTGTCGTGTCAGTTGACTGGATTCCTTTTTCTTGCCGCTGATACCTTGAGTACGATCGTCTTTTGTATTGGCGGTTGGGAAAGCGCTATTCCAGTTAAAAAAAAACACTCGAGGCAACATGCACCTGCATTGGCTCCAAGTTGAGGCAGCACCATGAACGAGGAGAGAGTGGACACGAATGTAACTTAAGCAGATTAGTTGCGGCAATGCAAGCTCACGTGATTACCGAGTTAGATGGGAGCTGATGGGAGGTGGCGAAGGAGCGTGTGAGCGAGTTGGCATCGTCCAACGCATGTCAGGTCATCGTGTCACGCGATGATCAGCGGCCGTGTTCAGACGACGAAATGAACTGTGTTGGCTGCCGAGGCGACGAAGAAAGGCCTCACATTGACAAAAGTGGTACAAAGTAGCACGACTTTATGGATGGGTATTGCACGTTGGTGGGCGGACGGATGTAAACGAATTCACCAAGGTGGCGTGCGATGGGATGATGATTACGGTGACGATGGTGGCACAGTTCAAATGGAATTGCTGTTGGGTGTCTCACAGTCATGTGTTTATCTTGGTGGTCAAATGCTCCTTCACTGACTGGCTGGAAGCTGCTACCGTTGGTATCATCAGCACCACTGCGAGCAGTTGGCAAGCCCGATGACACTCTCTAAGGCATGTGCAACAGGCCACCACCGACGGTGTGGAGGTTGCTGCTCTTCTTCCAGTTGTCAATGACAATACTTGGCAATGGCAAAGTGAGCGAAGACAGAGCTCACCTGGTGCTTCTGCATGCCGACGCTCCCCACACCGTTCTAGAAGTGCGCATTCGTTTCCATATGCCTTTGTCTCAATGGGTGATCCCAAACGCCGACCAGTTACTCTTGTCAGCGTGTTGGCTGTAGTATCTCAGGTGCTGGAAAGAATGGGCATGTAGAGGTGTGGAGGTGTGCATGGCGAGATGGGAGTTTTGCAGACTACAATTGGCGGGTTCAAAGAACTACAGCCAGCGTTCTGTCTACAGTGCCTGTGAGCGGGTGCCAAGTGATCGTATCTTTCGTGTCCATGGTTTAATCGGCCGCGGTCTGACCGATGCTGAGATGGGGGCGTCAGGGCGCGTCTCTACTCAACCAAAATAAGTAGCATGTCGCTTTTACGAATTGCAACGCCGCCATGTAGGAGATCCTGCAACTTGAAGAAGAAAGGCAGTGATTGAATTTGAGCAATTAGTCAATTTTAGTTGATTGCCTCATTTTGGTGATCAGCTGACTTACCGAAGCCAAGCTGGGGAGAAGCTGCTGCAGATTGCGAGCCCAACATCACCGACTTTGCTGTCTGCTAGGGAAATTTGCCTTCGTCGTAGACTGTACCAAGGGTAGGATGTCAACTTCTGTCCAGCGATGTTGAGCACTTGTGACGCACAGGCACAATCACATAAAGACTGAAGTCTCCAGCGGTAGTATGGATGAACCCGAGCAGCCGTGCTAGTGCCCCTCCACGTGGACAAGCGTGGCTGATGCAAGTCTAACTGGTGCACTGCAGACGGCCAGGTCAACGCTGAGCGTGAGCTGATTGCCAACAGACCTCGACTGGAGAATCAACCGCCTCCTCTGGCATGCCTACGCAGCCCACCATGTTGCAATCGTCTGTGCGACAAAGCCAACCACAAACAAATGCACTCCCATTGGATGCGACATTTGTTACGCAGTCAAGTCAGCTTTTATCAGGACGATCTGCATAGAAATTTCTTGGAAGAGCCAAATCTGACGTGAGTGTTTTAAGGCGTGGAGGTTACAACACTCCTGAGCCAAATCGCAGCAGACCATGTAGGCAGTGGAATCGGGACGGAACCACTGAAAAGGGCCGAATGTGACTGGTCCAGGTGGAAGGTGGGACGCACTTGCCACTTAACGATGTGGCGTGGAGCACCGGTTCAGTGGGCTAGCAGGGGATGTTGCCATGACTGTCAATCATGTGCTCGACCTTCACCGTAGACCATTGGAGTAGCGCAATGGTTTGGCTTTGACCCGCATTCGTGAAGGGATTTGGAGCGGGCGAGTGGCATCGACTTGCCCGTCAGTGGTTGATGGCTTCTTCAAGGCAATCACCAACGCTTGTGCCCATGCCTGCCTTTGCGCAGGTTGTCGACCGCGCCTTGATGATTGATTGAACGCCGTCATGTGCGCTCGCATGCGAATTTCAAATGGTCCTCTTCGGGTGGTCGATCGATGCGCAATCTTCATGCAATTGGGGCATTTCATTGGCGTTGTAATGCTGTTGACTGAGAGGGAAGTGCGCAGTAATGTGGTGCGTATTCTGGGTAAAAGTTGTGTTGCTGGCGGCCACTGTCGGTGGCGAGTGTGGCATTGAGGCGTACTTTCTTCTCTTTCACAGTCGATTTGATAGTAACGGTGTTGCCTCATACATCCGTAGGGCGCGGTCGCATTACTGAGGGACCACTGAATGCTCTCAGTGAAGATGCAGGTGTCGTCGGGGGCACGCAATTTGCCAATGAATGCATCGTCGCCTTCCACCTCGGTGGACTCGGGTGCAGCGAGGGTGCAACGAGCCTCGCGGTGCCTCTGCCACACGAAAAGTAGGCAGCACCTGGCCAACACCAACTAAAGTGAGTGTCACTGTTTTTATTTCACTCCACATCTCTAGACCAAGACTCGAATCATTTTTCTGTGCTGTAGCTCTTAGTCGTCCACAACCAACTAGGTAGCAGTGGAGCAGTTGCGTCGATCTTGGAGGCAACGTGTTTATTTGTTCGAGCTAGTAGCATTGGCATGAGCGTGTTTGTCGCTTTCGTCGTCATCCACGTCGGTACAGTTTGTGGCCCTGTCGCAGCAGAGCGGTGCTGCAGCGGTGGTGGTGGTGGTGCGAATGGGTAGCTCGACTCCACCGTAAGTTGTCCGTGCTGAAGCAGTCTTCCCTCTCCTTGCCTATCATTGCCGCCTTCTCATCTCTCCTGCGTCTCCTCTTGCAACGTTGTGGATTGGAAATGCTAACCCGGTAACCCGGAATCAGAAGGAGTCGTGGAATACAAAGGCGCTTCTTCTGCTGTCTTCGTGGTTTACAGTTGATTCCGGTTCTTTCCCTCCTGCCCCTTTGCTTACACATACTTAATTTGGCTGGTCGCTCACCCTCATGTGCCAAAGCGACGGCTTTAAATAAATTAGGCCATTCGCCACTCATGTCCTCCCTTGGAGCGAACGTTGCCTGCTGTCTTGGCACACTCGTGGGGACGGTGAAGGGTTACTGGCTTTGCTACATGACAAGAATTCTCACTGCGCATGCTTTTAACAGCTTTGGGCACAGCAATTTGAAGAGTCAAATGGTTGGGAGCAGAATGAATGAAGAAAGAAGTTTGTGCAATCCATCCACCCTTAAACAGTGCCTGTGAAACCAACTTGCCTATCAGAGCAGCCGATCGCCCACATTCCCTCATCACCGCACACAAAAGGGCCCAAAACATCGCGGGATCCCATATTTCAGTCCACTTCAGCTGAAGATGACGTCGCCTTTCCCTACACTGCGCAGGCGTCGGATACGCTTCTCACCTCGCACTGCTACACATTTCTGGCAGTGCTTCATCCTCGCCCTCCACTCAACACAGCCACCTGTCGAATCGCCTTCCCAACCCATTCGCCTACCGCTTTCACCGTACTATCTTATTCGCTGGCATCGAACTTCGGTCGCGGCTGTTTCGCCACCCAGTGCATCCTTACACTAATATCCGCGTCAACCCACGATTAAATGCACCAACTCATCCGGACGTAAAAGATGTGGACAAGTTGTTAAAGTCTTCTGCAATACTCCAAGCTAGTAACATTCCTCCACGCTAAATTTATTGCAAGTTATGCAAATTACATACTCACAATGGCCATCAGTGAAATCGGTTGCAGTACCCTAGTTTACAACCGTGTCACACATGTGTGACGCTGTTCATCCTTGGGTTTATTGCAGCATAAAGCCACCGCTTCTTTGTTTGACAGGTTAAATAAATGTATCATCAAGCCATTCTACAACATCTCCACCGTCTTTAGATACACCTGTGTGGTCATTAACGTTTCCGTCTGGCGTCTACTCAGTGGAGACACACAAACAGAAAAGTGAGGAATTTGAATGCACACCGTTTGTGCCAATACCTTTCTCCTGATTGTGCGCACACGAACCCCGAAAAGAAGGCAGCACTGCAGTGAAGACTCTAATGGGTTCATGCAATCATGCTACAGGGTGAGCGAAATGGAGTTTGGGTAAGCGAAGGGACACGAATGAAAGGATCTGGATTAACTCTTTACCACAGAAACAGCAGAAGAGCCGCCTTTGTCTTCCACGACTCCTTCTGATCCCGGGTTACAGGGTTAGGGTTTTGAATCCACAACGTTGCAAGAGGAGACGCAGGAGAGATGAGAAGGCGGTAATGATAGGCAAGGAGAGGGAAGAGTGTTCCAGCACGAACAACTTACGGCGGCGTTCAGACACCCAATCACACCACCACCACCACCGCTGCAGCACCACTCTGCGGCAACAGGGCCACAAACCGTGCCGACTTGGATTATGGGGAAAGCTCCAGACACGCTCATGCCAATGCTACTAGCTCAAACAAGTAAACACGTTGCCTCCAAGATCGACGCAACTGCTTGTGGACGACTAAGAGCTACAGCACAGAAGCATGACTCAAGTCTTGGGCTAGTAGTGTGGAGTGAAATGAAAACAGTGACACTCACTTTAGTTGGTATTAGCCGGGTGCTGCCCACTTATCATGCAGCAGAGGCACCGCGAGGCTCCTTGTACCCTGCACCCGAGTCCACGGAGGTGGAAGGCGGCGATGCATTCATTGGCCGATTGCGCACCCGCGACGACACCTGCATCTTCACTGAGAGCTTTCAGTGGTCCCTCTAGAAGGCGGCCGTACCCACTCAGACCTACGAGACATCACCATTATTACCAAATTGACTAAGGGAAGAGGAAAGGACGTATCAACGCCACACTCGCGACTGACAGTGGCCCCCAACAACCCAACTAGTGCCCAGAATGCGCACCACACTACTGCGCACTTCCCTCGCAGTCAACAGCAGTACAACGCCAATGCAATGCCACAATTGCATGTGGATTGCGCATCGATCTGCCACCTGAAGTGGTCCATCTAAAATTCGCGTGCAAGCCCACATGACGGCGTTCAATCAACCATCAAGGCGTGGTGGAAAATTTGCCCAAAGGCAGGCATGGGCACAAGTGTTGGTGATTGCCTTGAAGAAGCTATCAACGACTGACAGGCAAGCCGATGCTACTCGCCCGACGTAGGTGAAGCACATGATTCACAGTCATGGCAACAACCCTCGCTAGCCCACTGAACCGGTGCTCCACGCCACATCGTTAAGTGGCAAGTGCGTCCCACCTTCCACCTGCACCAGTCACATTCGGCCCTTTTCAGTGGGTCCGTCCCGATTCCACTGCCTACATGGTCTGCTGCGACATGGCTCAGAAGAGTTGTAACATCCACGCAAAAGTGGGTGAGCATGCAAAAGTCCCGTTCAGATAGAGCCAAATTTAAGGAAGTTAGGCCATTCATAGCACCACGGAGTCGTGCACCAAACTGCCAAGCAAGTAGTGCGTACGCTTGCTTGATAAGAAAAAAGAACGTCCACTTTCAACCGACTGAAGATACCGGTACGTACATTAAATTAAAACGATTCACCCAACTCACTGTCATTCTGTTTACCTTTCACAGTCGGTCAAAGCACTGACGTCTAGCACCTCATCGCTCACACACACACACACGCTGCATGTTAAGCACTCAAAGCCGATCAAGTCCACCAACAGGATACAAATGCATAAACAGCAAAAAGGACACTACTAAATCCACACCAGCGCTTCGAAGTAACACCTCGTGCGACGACATACTAAGAGGCCTGCCTCCAATGCTTCCCTGCAATCGTGCCACGATCGCACGCACTCTCCTACCCCAATTAACTTCTAGGCGAATATGCTCAATGAACGCGACATGAAAATGAGAGGTAATCATCTTGCAACAATGTCTTCCACCGTTCTCACTCCCACCACATCGCAACACACTGCCAATTATAGCAACTCATTGTGCAAGCGACTCACCCTTCCCGTTGTTGCTACCTTCAACTAGACTGCAAGTCTTACAACGCACTCGTCATGAGGCTTTAAAACACACCTGTAACGTGACTAACACTTTTGGTAGAGTATGAATGCCGCATGCTACTAATGCAGCCCTGGGCGCCCGTGGATTCAAAAGTATGAGGCTTGAAAATGCATGCACAATGTAGCCAATACATATGATAGGTAAAATAAAGACTGGTTATTACTAGTAAAGCCTTAAACTGCTGCAGAACCAAGATAAAAAAAAATACTCACCTAGATGAGATAATACCCACATCATCCAGTTAAACAGACGCCAAAGTGCATTCGGGCTCCAGGCATGCATTTACTCTCCCTTCTAGCACACGCGCACGTGTTCTGCCACATGGGCAGCCAAATCGCAGTATTGCGGGCAGACTATCAGAATATAACAAGTAGACAATAGCGTGGTTTCCCGAGATGCAGGATGCACTAAGAAGGCAGATATCATCAATAAAAGGTGGGTGCGAATTCTCGCCGAAAGTTGTGTCAGTACTCAGTTAATTCGAAGCCACCTAGTGCAATTGCTGCAGGTTATTAGAAATTGACCAATTGGCGCAGGTACAAATGCATTGATGAGCACCATCGCCACGTGGAAACAAAGATTAAGTAGTTAAAAGCAGCACAGTTGTGCAACTCATTAGCGAAACGGGCAAACAGTCCAGCCCGGCACAGCCCACCTCCCGAATATGCAATCCAGTTTTTGAAGTGTATATTTACCCACGACTTCTGAGTCGACTCGTGAGGACTTCAACAAACGCACTATAGAATCCACTTTCATCATCAACCACACCAAAAAGGACTGCTTGCCCACCTTCCCATGCTTGATTGATTACAATTGCACCAAGGAAAACCACCGCAACACGAGACAGTGAGCCAGTGGGCCAGTTAGTCGCGAACAGCCACAATGACCTTAAAAAGCGACTGTGGGAGGCCAATGCACTACATTTTGTTAACTAATAAAACAAAGCACAAACATTAATTGAGCAACGTTCACAAACAAAAAATACACCTTTAATGCAAAAAAAAATATACAACAGAAAGCTTATGATCGTTTCCTGTATTGTCGTGGGCAAGTCCTTTTGGCAGCAATGTATACTCCCCGTCGTTTGAAACACTGGCATGTACACCCGTACCATACATGCCTTTCATTTTACTTGTGCACTTAGTCACTTTAGAAGGTGTGGCAAATGAATCCTATTCTTTCAGGTTACTAAGAGATTGCGTTTCTGATCGGCATCACTCGAATGCGATCGTCGACTACCAGACTCACTCTCATGGCCAGCACGCATGTTGAGGTCAGTGAAGGAGCCTTACCTGCCCATGATTGCAGGTATTCAAAAAAAACAATAGCAGCACAACTGTCTCTTTTTGTTACCGCACATGATGTCGCCTTTTGGTGAATTACGCTTTTCAATTATCTTTCGAACCCTCCCCGGAAATGCAAAGACCCACTAGTTTAAGCCTCTTCATAATACTGCGCATCAATTGAGCCCCTGTTGCGACCGCCTATTGCAATGCTCTCGTCCTGCGATTCTGTTCACCAGAAATTGCGGTTGGTGGCGAACCAATAACTTTATTGACGGATGATAAGAAATTATGGATAATAGGACATTGCTTGTTAAAACAGAGTGCAGTGTGCGTAGTAAACTATTCACTGCATTTCTAATTCTTTGGACACTAAACGTAGCGGAGAGTTTTGTTTTCATCTTTATGTGGCAAGACCGCACTTCTGCCAGTCTGGCAAAAACTAGTTGCCGTCATTGTTGCAATTATGTGTTGCTCATAATCTAGTCTGAAAACAAAGAATAACGCACAGCCGGATCCGGTGTACTTATAGATTGCAATGTTAAGTGATTCAAACCACTAGCATGGCCCTGCTGCAAGCATCCAGGGCCATCGCATTGCAGTCATTCCACCCACTGTAGTAAAGACCAATTCTGAGGCAGACGACACCTTTTTCGCACGCAGCTTTTCGTTGTACGGGCGTCATTCCAATACTGCCCATCACAAACCCACTTCACATTGCAAACAGTGGTGAGTGAATGCATGCACAGCCACTCGCGTTAGCTATGCTGTTGTCAGCAAACTGAGAAGAATCTGAGTGCAGTGCACTACAAATCAAAGCAAATCTCGAGGTTAGTCTGAGTTAGGTGCTGAAATCAAACACGAGCAGCTCGCCGATCAACACATTGGCGAATTGAACGTTTAGCAAGGATTCTATGGCACTGACGCACTCCAGTAATTTGCGCACACCCTTAGGTAAAGATGTTTGCAAGCAACAATTAAAATTTATTTGGAGCCATGACCAGAGAAGTAGTTATTAAATTGCTCTTATTTGCGTGAACGTGGTCCGGGCGCAGCCGTGTTTCAGCGGCTCACATCAGTCCATTCAGAGAGCATAGCACGCACAATTTGCATGAATTTTGCAGGCCCATATTCCCCAAACCTCTGTAATAGACTGTGCTGATTAACTTAAAACTTACTTGATTGTTATGCTGCTTGGTGGCCAAGGCGGCTGAGGTCATATCCGAGGCCATCAAACGGCGCAACGCTTGCTTCGTCTTAAAACACAAATGCTTTGACAGAACTTCACATGAGTACGAATCCACCTCTAGCACTTCACACATTCACTCCCGGCAAATGATTTCCATATTTTACACTTGCTAAAATACATGAGATTGAACTGCACTGCCATTACTCAAGTCGTTTTATTCACCACACGCCAAAGAATCCAACAGTCGGTGCGATTGCCACATCGCGATTAAGATTATGACTGCGACCGACTTCCTGCCTGTGGATGTTCTCCTCAAAGTATGCCGAAGTGTGCAGCAACTCACCCATTACGAAAGCGAAAGCCTCAACTTACTCAACGAACGACACAGTGGTAAGTCAATTTGCTCGTCTTTCCAATGCAGCAGACGGTCCCGACACGCCTCTCGGCTACTTCGAGTCACGTCTGCTTCCTGCGCTGGAGCCAAGCTTACGCAGTTTGCTGGCGCAGGTGGTAGCCAAGGACGTTCTCCTCGTAAGCCAAATTATTTGCGAAGGAATCGAGCGAAGTATGATTCTATAGTAGTGAAGAGGTCGTAAGACAAACGTCTTTTAGGCGTGTTCATAGACCCGATATTACGATTTTTTCTTTGGAAACGACGTAGGCTTTTCTCAGAAACGGCATTGGAAAGCAGACGTGATCCTATGATTGGCTTTTCTGAAAAAGAGCATCTGAAGGCAGTCGTGCACCTCAAATGCAATGCAGTAGTTGCTTCTGCGGTTACAATGAAACACATTTTGCCAAACTAAGCGCTGTTCATAATGCTGTGTTGACTATCATCTAGAAGCCCCATTCCTCCTTCAATGCCCTCCACTGCCTATCACTGCAATTGTACCGCAACAACCCTGCAAAGCCGGAGCCCATTGACACGGTCACGAGCCTGGACGACATCGCATGGGTCACCGAACAGCTCAAGTCACAGCCTCAAGCCAAGCTGCCACTCAGTTGGCACTTGACTCGCGCGGAGGCTGCCACCATCATTCAGAAGCACTGGCGAGGATTTTCGGTAGTTGCGCATTTCTAGCCTCGTCCTACTCACATGTCTCTGCTCAAGCAGCACCGGCAAGTGTCTGTGGTGTTTCAGTTGGTCTCACCGGCCTTGCGTGTTGCACTGCTCATTTGCATTTGCTTGCCAACGCATTGCTTACCAATTTTTCATTCAAATACAATAGGCAGAGGTTGTGCTACGGCCTCGATTGCTCGTAGCAATGCCAGATTATGGAATTCACTTTAATAGATTCTGCATTTTGCCTCTTTAGATTGTCTTTTGAGCTTAACTATTTGAGGATAATATGTAGTAGGATGAAATGGCACCAAGACGATGCGTCAAGTGTGTAGATGTGTCATGTTTCCCTGCTACAGGTGCGCCGACAGGCTGAGGTGCAGGAACTCCGAAAGTGGCAGCAGCAGTGGCGAATGCAGAACGAGGAAGAGAAGTCGTGAAGAACGGGTAGTTGGTTTGCATCCCACTGGACCAGTAGCCCTCGAGTTCAACTGACTCTCCCATTGAGCTCCCAAATCGCATCTCATTGTTCCCCACATGTAATTTGCCCTACTGTTGTTTGGTGAAATCTCTTGTCCACTCTTGGACACTGATGTTAGTAAACTTCAGTTTGAGCCAGTCTCAACCAAAAGAACGTCACCATGCGGTGTCCAATTGGGGAAGATGCATCAAACAGTGTGCTTGAGTTAGGAGGCGAGAGAACTTATTGCAAAGACTGGCAGCGGCTGATTTGCCACGGCATCAGCATTGAGGAGACAAACCGGCGTGTTAGCCTCCTCTGGCTAAGAGTGACCCAAATTAGCCTCCTAGTCTTGAGAGTCTGCAGATCCCACACACGTGTAACGCTGTTCACCCATGCGTTTCTCGCAGCATAAAGCCACTATTTCCTTATGCTTCATCCTCGCCCTCCACTCAGCACAGCCACCGGTGGAATCGCCTTCTCACCCACGCGTTACCCGCAGTGTAAGACCACCACTTTTTCATTTTACATGCTATGCAACTAAGCAATCACACCGTTCTACATTTCTACACCAAATCCACCGCCTTCATGCACACCTGTGTGGTCATTAACGTTTCCGCCTGGCGTCTACTCAGTGGAGACACACAAACAGAAAAGTGAGGAATTTGAATGCACACCGTTTGTGCCAACACCTTTCTCCTGATTGTGCGCACACGAACCCCGAAAAGAAGGCAGCACTGCAGTGAAGACTCTAATGGGTTCATGCAATCATGCTACAGGGTGAGCGAAATGGAGTTTGGGTAAGCGAAGGGACACGAATGAAAGGATCTGGATTAACTCTTTACCACAGAAACAGCAGAAGAGGCGCCTTTGTCTTCCACGACACCTTCTGATTCCGGGTTACCGGGTTAGCGTTTCCAATCCACAACGTTGCAAGAGGAGACGAAGGAGAGATGAGAAGGCGGCAATGATAGGCAAGGAGAGGGAAGAGTGTTTCAGCACAGACAACTTACGGCGGCGTCGAGCGACCCAATCACACCACCACCACCACCACCACCGCTGCAGCACCACTCTGCGGCAACAGGGCCACAAACCGTGCCGACTTGGATTATGGCGAAAGCGCCAGACACGCTCATGCCAATGCTACTAGCTCGAACAAATAAACACGTTGCCTCCAAGATCGACGCAACTGCTTGTGGACGACTAAGAGCTACAGCACAGAAGCATGACTCAAGTCTTGGGCTAGTAGTGTGGAGTGAAATGAAAACAGTGACACTCACTTTAGTTGGTATTAGCCGGGTGCTGCCCACTTATCATGCAGCAGAGGCACCGCGAGGCTCGTTGCACCCTGCACCCGAGTTCACCGAGGTGCAGGGTGGCAATGCTTTCATTGGCCAATTGCAAGCCCGCGACGACACCTGCATCATCACTGAGAGCTGCCAGTGGTCTCTCCCGAAGGCGGCCGTACCCACTCGGACCTACGAGACATCACCATTACTATCAAGTGGACTGTGAGGAAAGAGGAAAGGACGTATCACTGGCACACTCACGACTGACAGTGACCTTTAACAACCTAAATAGTGCCCAGAATACGCACTACATTACCACACACTTACCTCGCAGTCAACAGCAGTACAACGCCAATGCAATGCCCCAATCGCATGTGGATGGCGCATCGATCTGCCACCTGAAGTGGTCCATTTCAAATTCGCGTGCGAGCCCACATGACGGCGTTCAATCAACCATCAAGGATAGGTGGATAATCTGCCCAAAGGCAGGCATGGGCACAAGTGTTGGTGATTACCTTGAAGAGGCTATCAACGACTGACAGGCAAGCCGATGCTACTCGCCCGCCCCAAGCCTCTTCACGAATGCTGGTCAAACCATTTGGCTACTCTAATGGTCTACGGCGAAGGTCCAGCACATTATTTACAGTCATGACAACAGCCCTCGCTAACCCACTGAACCGGTGCCCAATGCCACATCGTTAAGTGGCAAGTGCGTCCCACCTTCCGCCTAGACCAGTCACATTCAACGCCTTTCAGTGGTTCCGTTCCGATTCCACTGCCTACATGGTCTGCTGCGACATGGCTCAGAAGAGTTGCTATGGAAACGGTCGGCATGGGAGTGAATGCATCCAGTAGGACGTCAGTTGCTGCACGGAGGAGCAGATTTGGCGTGCCTTCGCTCCTTTCTGATAGTGATGCAAACGAAGGCGCAATCGCGTTAGCATCGCAGCCTCACATCCGATGTGCCTCTGAATGGCCAATGTGTGGGTACGTGTGTATTTCGACGTGACTGGCGCATTGGATTAACTTATGCCAGTCTCGGAGTAAGTAATCAGCTTGATTTAGTAGTTTGCGTTGCGTGGTCGATGCTTCGGATGCCACCGAAGCGTTTCAGTGTGAGTTCGCCGATTTCGAAATCTAGCACTGCACCTCGTGGGGTTGCATTCAGCAACTTGGAGGGCGTTGCTCCTCGAACTGCTTTGCGTAAGGCACGAGGCCGACTTATTCTCCGTTATAATTCCTTATTTACTCCCGGCTGCGCATGTCTATCGGGTGCTTGTCAATGCACGCCTTCAGTCCACTGTCCGATTTGCAGAATGGGTGAATGGATGGGTGGAAGGGAGGTTGTCTCGGGATGGTAGTGAGGTCCGCTCTTCTGATGCAGTTCCACTACATGCCGCACACGTCGTCGGAGTCGCGTCGACGGAAATCAGGGCGAGCAAGTTCGTCTCAGCCTTTGCTTCCTAAGTAGAAGGACTGATCATCTTCTCTGCTTGGCGGGAGGGCTTGACAATGGCTAATGGCTGCAAGGGACACCATTTGGTGTTCAACTCGCCCTGACCGCATTGGATGGCGTGGCCTCAAGCTATGGATCCGAGGCAGACCTTCTGCGTCTCTGCGTTGGAGTCATTGGTTTGTGAGTCATGGGAGCTGGGACTCATCTGAAGTCCGTTAGATCATTTGAAATTAAAAGATGCGTTTGGCATTGAACACGAATGTCTAGCCTTTTCGACGAGTGCTTTAAAACACAGAAAAGTGAAAGTGTTGGCGGCTGGTGCATGGACACTGCATAAGCTCGAAATATGGTGGTTGCGCGTTTTAGGGAGGTGCAGAAACACCACAGAACAGCGACCTCAATGCATTAGACGAGCTAACTTCCGAGTACAAGGGGAAAGAGGCAGAAGCCAAGGCCTTGCACATGCAGGGACATTTAGTCGTCCACGAGAGCTCGACATTCGAGCACTCATACATTCGGCTGTTTCTTAGCATATTCGGCAGAACGACGCGCCTTAAGCAATGGTTGCACCCTTTGGCTGCCACAAGTCCCATGCAGCACTCGCTGACGTGAAGTGGAAGAAGTGATGAGAGCGTTGGAGAAAGAACCGAGGCGCGCTGTCACTGGCAATGGAGCCTCGAACAAAGGGGAAAGCAAAAAGACGAACTGATCATCAAAACTTCGCTCGAATCCTGCAGTTCGTTGTTCCTCTTCCTCCGTCTTCTTTTTCACTTCATCGCTTTATTAGAAGAGAGCAATCACCGAACCCATTTCGGCCGCTAAGCTCGTCATTCCACACTAGCCTTCCTTTTAAAGCACCGAGAGGGGCAATCACGCACATATCACAAACAATCAGCCCTTTGCAGAGCTCCGCCGGCCTTTGCACTAACCGCACTGCTCTGAGCCCATGTTGGCATGACATTGACACTTTGGTACACTTCGCTGAATGCAGACCAACTCATCCACTTAGTTATAAGTTGTAAAAGTAGGCGTGGAGTGTAAGAATAAGTTGCTTATTGACCCTCAACAATCTACAGAGCGTTCGCTAATCAAAGGATCACCAGAGACCAACCCACCAAGGCGTGCGGAGGTTGAATGTAGCAGCGCGGATGCAATGGAAATGCTTGCATTGAGGCGAGGTCAAGACTGGTGGACATTCAAAGCCCCACCTTCTGAGGTTTCAGTCAAATTTGTGAATGTAATTCTGTTAAAGGCGAAAATATGTCAACTGGGGTCACCCTGCACACTTAAACAAATTGATGGTGATAGGTCGAGGGATTTGAGGACGTCTGTCTCGGTGTTTGTGCAAGATGGCATGCACGCACGAAGAAATGCCTAAGAATGATTGCCAAGTGACGCTGGAAAGTTGGGCATGTCGGATCACACTCTCGCAAAATGCAGGAAGGAAGGGCTCGGTGATCGCAGGTGCTGTGGCGGAGGCGCCACAACAAGTCTCGTCGTTGACTCGCACCCATCGGCTGTGTTTGCCATTGCGACAACCAGTGCACGAAGTGCCACCGTGCCAGAGCGACGTTCGCCTTAATGCAAATCAAACTGCCAAACTGAATTGTCACTTTCTGGTCACGGGCCGACTGGGCGAATGGATTCGCGGGTGATGGTTGAATGAATTGACGCTTATAAAATCTGCTGTGCCAGAGCACTCAGTCAATGTGATGTGCAGGTTATCGTGGGCGCCTTCAAAAGAAGCGGTTGGCAAGTTTGGCTCGACTTTTTGCTGCTCGGTTTGCCTTATTGACCATGGCATGGAGGTGCAAGTGCCTCCTCATAATACCGCCTTTCTATTGCCACCGTTTCTCTTGCCTTTTCAAATTTGTCTTCTCGAAGAACGGGTCTCACACAACTGAACTACTTACTTGGCTGAGTAGTCGGTGCAGCAGTTCCGTCAAAGCCAAGCCTCAAATGCAGCGCACCATTGCCACGACCGCATACGGTCGCCACTTGGGTCAAACGGATGATGCTAGGGCGACTCGGTAAAGTGCGTCAAACTTTCCTGTTTTGCGCCCATGCTGATTGACAGTAACTACACCATCAACATCGGCGACGAAGCAATCATTCAATTCCACGTCGGTTCTGTGCCCATCCCTTAACTCCGAGTGGCTTTGATCACACCCACTCGGCACGTGTCACCTTGATGGGTGAGGGAGGTAAAAGCCGAGGAGAGGAGAATCAGGGCATCACCACCGCCTACTCGCGCGATTCCTTCTTAACCAGCGTCGGCACGACACGCGGTAATTGCATGTCGAATGGCAAGGCGTGACAAAGTGGAATTGAAGGATGGCAAAGCCCCTAATTATGAAGTCATAGAAATGAGAGGGCAACAAATGCAACGGTCCTCGAGACGATGAGCTCGAGTGAAATTTCGCACTGTGTCCAGCATTCCACCCTCTAGATAAAACGGAACGTCTGACCTAACTGAGTGATTCATCACCTTGCAAGATTAGTGCGCACCACCAAGCCCATCCAATGGTGGTTATAGAAAGCAACGACAGCTCGCATTCGGCCTCGCTAGTCTCCTCCTTGATCCATAACGACTTCCCATTGCCATACGAAAGCGTCGGTTGGACACGCAAACTAAACACTTGGACACCTCAATCGAAAGGCGTTTGTTTTCGAGGAAAGCGAGGTGTTAAGACTGCATTCATCATTGCAGATGCATTGCCGCAGTTGTTTGTCATCGGCAAGTGCCACTGTTCGCCCGCGACGCCCTTCGCCGTCGAGAGGAAGCACCACGGTCCTTCGATTGAGAACTACAAAATGCAATAAATAAGGACAAGATTTTCATGCTAGCCACTGCTGAAGCCTATCTGGCGCGTTCATCACGGAATCTGCTCCATGGGCAATGATTCCCCCAACCACTCCGGTGCATATGTTTGCCACTGAAGTGGATGGGAGCGCAAATTCAATGCTCTTACTACTAACTAAGGTCACAGCCGTGCGAACATCAAACAAGGAGTGGAGAGAAGATGCATTCAGCTTAGCGTGAGACCGCTGCGTACGAGGATTTCATTCAATTCACTCAAATGTCTCCGTCAAGACTGCAGATTGCAGCCACAGCATTCGAGAGGTCAACACGTGTTCGACCCACCGCAAAGGCTTAAATTTGCTGCCGAGGATGACAACTCGTAGGAAAGTCACTTGCACACTCGAAAAGTCCTGCTCTTAGCCAGAACGCGCCGATTGTAGCGGTCGATTTCATCCAGCACCTGGCCTGTGTGAACACGCTGGCGAGGCTTGGTGCTGGAAGAGGAGGCTGTTGTTTCCGATGCAGAGGCGTGCGCGGTGGTGAGGGACGACGCGGCTGATCATGAAGACGCAGGCTGGTGCACCCGAGTCACGCCGCAGCTGTCTGCTTGAAAGGAGACAGAGACGTGCAGATGATCAA
>CM043731.1:24296598-24331082 GCA_023968675.1 Taenia pisiformis | reverse complement strand
CGTCACGCCTTCCTGGCCAACAGGCCGAGCTACTGGCCGAAGTGATTGCCTCGTAATTATGAGCCTCGACATCCATACTCTCCATCGCATCGTGCGTCGTTGGTCAACAGCCATAACCACAGGTCATGGCGATGGTTTTGGCATGAAATCGTCTTGGCAGGCGGTGGTAGCTTCGTTACCCACTGCACACATGCGCTCTCTCGATTGCCTTGCCTTGCCCCTACTCATGTCTCCAGCATTCGTCGCGGTGACACATTGGGCCGGGTGTGATCAAAGACTTGGAGTTGGAAAAATCGGCACAAATCCGATGTGGACTTGAGAGGTTGATTGGCCTTTTGCGTGGTGGTAAACCAGAGTATTCGCATGACCATGGTGCTTGCGAGACTGTTCCATACGGTTGTGTATGCTAGCAACAGTGTTTGGCCCTATATTATCATGCGAAAATGGATTATTGTTGGTCCGAGGCTGCCAAGATTGAAGATGGCCACAATGGAACAACACTCGAATCGACGAAATTTTGAGTCTCAGTAGTCGATTACAAGATGACTGTTTCGCAGGTTGAATGGCTTCTATTCCTACACCTCAGCAATCAACCGTAGGACTCGAGGGATGGCGGTATGCAGTCACCGTGACGTACATTTGTGTGGCATTAGCGCTTCAATCGGCATGACTCCACACATTGCCCTCCGAAGTAAGCAGGTCAGCCACGTGAAACCGTCCTTTGAGAAGACGAAATTAAAATCCATCAGCAAAACACGATAAGGAAACCATGGCACTGATCAGCACAATGAATCGCATTACTGTTCCTCATCCACCTGTCCATCCCCCTACCCATCCTCAAATGTGTTACATCGTACACTAGCCGTCGCACCAAAAAGCACTTCAAGGCGACACTGCCAAGAGTAAATTGGGGATTAGCGGAGGATCTTGTCATTGAACCCTAACGAAGTGCTTCGTAGACCAGACCCTTTGCGGTGCGCAATTCCGGGCCTGAAAATCGTCAGTGTATGCTCGACAGCGGACAATGCGTTAATTGACGACACCCACTGCATGTGTGTGTGCGTGTTCGTCATTGGAGTAAGGCTAACCACTAACTCAAACTAAACTTTGCCTCGGGGCTACCACTTCACTTCAATGCACCAGCCACGCCAAAGCACCTCAACATCATTCAGACACATCCGACGTGAGGCTGCGGTGCTAACGTGCTCGCGTCTTGACTTGCATCACATTCAGGGAGGAGCAAAGGCACTACCAATTCCGCGGTTACATTCGCTCCTTCACCAGCATCGCATGTCATTGCTATCTGAGCCGCTGTCTCCAATCCTTCACATGGTGAACTGCCGGTACCGGATGAATGTGTCTACGGGCAGCGAGCCATGTATTCACTGTCGTATGTGGCACAAAGAGGCAGACACAGTTACTAGGCAGAAGGAGGTGGAGCAACGACAGTCGGCTAGGAGGCAGTTTAAACGCGCTTGACATCCATTGCGGACACGCAGGAAGACGAAGCTCTCACCCGCCTCGTCATCCTCAATTCGCACTTCCTCATGCGCACTCATAGACAAACGCATGTGTGAAAAGTGCCTATGCGCCTCTTAAACAGCAAAGACGTCCCGCAGTCATCTATTCCATGGAGAGAAAGTATCGATGAGCAGAATGTATGGATGAGAGGATTATAGGTAGAAGTGTGGGTGGACATACAAAGTCATTAATGATTGACTAGAAACACGAAAGACAATCGGCCGGAAGACGAAAGCATTTGGCAATCATGGGCAAAGGATTGTACTTCACAACAAGCATGTAGTCTGCATTGGGATTGCATGGTTTGTTGTGCGAGATATGCCGTGGTACACTGGTTGTCAGGTGAATCAATCAACATTTGACACATATGTGGCAGGAGCTCCTACTCACTCCCCACATCCTCACCTCTGTCAACGGTTTCGTGCATTCGCGCGTCTCATACACTAAGTGACACAGTTCACACCTCCCCGTCTGACTGACCCCAATCCGACGCCAAATGCAACGCTCGTGCACATATTTCAGCCTTCCATCACACAGGCACGGTGCAATCAATCGGCCGCAGGATCTCACCTCCACACCATTCAAGGAATCATTGGAAGCGCAGTCTGTGTGATGGCAGCTTGAAATATGTGCACGAGGGGTGCATTCAGCGTTGGATTGAAGTCAGTCAGACGAGAAGGTGTGAACTGTGTCACTATGTGTATGAGACACGCGAATGCACGAAACCGATCATTTGCATGCGGCACCTCTGTCTGGTGGGAGCGCTGGACTGGCATGCCTTTGAACACGGAGTTTGCTCTTTCCGGCATCGAGATGTAAGCGGAGGTGGTGGACCGGGCTGCTTGCACAGGTTCGCCTCCAGTGGATTGTTCGCATTCATGTTGAGGCTGGCGGTCCACTTGCCACAAATCGAGGCACCCGATGGACGCCGCAAGGCCAGAATTCAAGCACTCCTCTAAATGCGAAACGAGTTTCACTGTTGGCACAGGAAATTAGTCTCCAACGTTTTCGGCTGTTGCGATGTGGCTCGAGAATCGCAATGCAAAACACATGGGACCCCAACAGCAGGAAACCAACTTCGAGAAGTGAGGTTTTGCAATGAGGGAGGCAAACAAAAAGTGGTCGACAGGGGAAAAGAGGAAGGAGTAAATTCACACTTTGTCTGTGCATTCGATGCGGGCATGTCTAACATCTCAACGGCGATTTTAGTCTCCTCGATAAAATCACCTCTGCTCTCCTTGGATGACATTGACCGCTACCGCAGGTCCTGTGTCAACAAGGACATCATCCACCTCGGTCCCGACCTCTGCGCCAGACAGAAGTGACAAACCTCGTCTGCAAGCCCCAACTCACAGCAGCTCTTTTACAAAAATGGAACTATTAAATGCAATTGACCGACACAATCGTCGCGTTCTGGCCAAGAAGGGCGTCTTCCGAATGTGTCAGTGAAGGTTTTTGCTTCGCGTGTCGCGCTTCAAGCCACTTTCAGTCACCAAGACAACATTTGACTTAGTGTGGCAGTTTGAGTGCAGTCTCCTCGCACAGAGCTCTTGCCTTCAGCTCACCGCCACTTTCCATTCCAGCCTGACGTCCGCACGACAGTTTGTGCGATGCTTCGTGGCCAAGTCCACATTGTGTGTGCTTTTATAGCCTGGCAGTGAACGTGCAGCGTGAGCAGTGTGCATGAGGAGCGCATTGAGGGGCCGTTCATCACCAGTAGAAGTGTAAGCGGCTGCAGGGTGGAGGTTTGAAAAGCACTCACCTAGATGAGGCGACGTCCACGTAGTCCAGTTGAGCCGACTTCACAGCGCATTTGAATTCCATGCATGCATTTGCTGTCCCTAACACTGACTGTGCCCATCTGTTCTGCCTCGTGGACGGCCAAGTCGCAGCACTGCAGGCACACCATCTTGACACGAAATGTAGCCAATGCGGGGGCTAAACCAAACCCGGCATGCATCAACTAGGCCCACCGCATTGTACTTCCATTTTAATTTGCATTTCTGTTGCTTGGTGCAACTGCACTAAGCGGCTTCGATGCAACTAAGGACTAACACGCCCTTCAGTCTGTGCTTTGGTGGACCTGCTCTCTGCCCTCTTGACGCTTGCCGCGTTTGGAAGCAGCTTCACTGCCTCATTCCATTCAATCACCCGTAAACCACTCAGCAGCCCCACACGTCGTCAATCGCGATCTGCTCTTCGTGTTCGGAGAAAAACAATGCTGCTGAACCCTACCAGCACTGGAATCGCAGTGGACACTGCTGCATGTTGTGTTCGCCATGCACTTGTTCAATGCTCGCTTCGCTTCCCCATCTTGCAAGCCAAATTCACACACCAAAGTATGGCAGCCCATACAGGCGTGCCTTGCAGTGTCCATCGGTGCCTCGATTTGCTGCCGAGTGGACCACCGGCCTCAACATGAATGCAGAACACCCATTTGAGAAGGCCTTGCGCTAGCGACACCGTCCGCCACCTCTGCCCTCATGTCGATGCCGGAAACAGCAACCTTCGCTTTCCAAAGCTTGCCGGTGCAGCGCTCCCAACAGACGGAGGTGCTGCATACAATCGACCGACATAATCAGCGTGTTCTGGCGAAGGATGTTGTCTTTAGACTGTGTAAGTGAAATTTTTTCCTCGCGCGAGTGCACGCACTCTGCCTCTCTAGTCGCCGTCACTGCCTGTTTATTTCTATCCACTAGACCAGCCTCAGCGTAAGGCGGGTACAACCGACCTCGCGAGACCTGTGTCGACAAAAACATCTTTTACCTCGGTGCTGGCCTCTGCATCAGAAATAACAACCCTCGTCAGCAAGCACCAGTTCTCAGCAGTTCTGTCACAACAGGAAAGTGTTGGATACAATTGACCGTCACAATCGCCGTGTTCTGGCGAAGAAGGACGTATTTAGAATGTGTGAGTGAGGCCTTTGCTTCGTGTGTCACACTTCAAAGCTTCTAATAAGCCTTCTTTAACTGCTCCTTCTTTGTGCTCTGCAGTTGAAGGGCAAAAAGCGGCCGCCACTTCTTCTTCTCTTCTGGGCGGCGTAAGAGCGGCGGTGGATTGGCGGCAACTGACCCTGGCAAACCAACGGTCCCTTCTGCTGCAACGCTACTTCCCCTCTCCCTCGTGCACAGAGCACCGTATTTTAATAGCACGACAATCCATGCGACTTCTCTTTTCACCATCTTACCTATCATATCAGCCGATGGCTCACATTGCCCAGGCAACGAGGCCACCACACGGAGGCTATGCAGGTGGCGGGTTGAGACGAGGCCCATTGACAGTTCAGTGGGTGACGTGAGATAGAAGGGTAGTCTAGACGAACCTGAGCAATCACAACACTGGCTTAGCTCACTTAATTATGGCGTTGTTTACCTTGCTTCATTCCTCATTCACCACTGATGCGCCATGTACGATCGCCTTTTGTCAGTGTTGTCAGCTAGAAGATGCCAATTCATTTCTAAGGCTTAGTCGTAGGTAGCATGATGCGCTGCTGTTGGCTCCAATCAGAGGCAGCATCAGGCATCGTGGAAGGAAGTGATGGGAGTGGTGGTTAAGGCAAGTTACCTACGGCACTGCAGCCACACGTGGTTAGTGAGTGCGGGTGATGAGATGTGTGGCAGCAGCACGTGTGTGACTTGTCATCGCCGCTTCCAGGTAAATGTCTGCTTCAGCGTGAGGCTATTGTCTAGTCCGCTCTGGCATTTGCGAAGCCGACGTCCGAGGTTTACATTTTCAGGGTGTCAAATGACATGACATGACAGTGGCTCAGACGCGTCCTTTCGCCTTCCCCTCCAACTTTCCCAAAACAGACATTTCTCCAAAATGGATTCCGCGGCGTCGAAGTGTACGAAACGGCCATCACCCTTTTAAGTGGAGGCGAGTCGAGGGAACAGAAAACGGTAGTCACGTGCAACTGCGTGGCGTGCCGATCACACACCTAATTGGAGCTCGCACATCAGCGCGAAGAACTTCCTTCGCAAGCATATCATATTGCTCAAGGTGAATTGTAAAATCTGCCTTGATGGTCATAAAAAAGGCACCAGTCACAAGGCGCGAAATTTGGTAATTAGTTGACGCCGTAGAGCGGGAGCCCACCCTCGTCAAAGCGCACCCACTTCGCACTACTTATGCATTGATAGTAGACTGCGTCATCCTCGCCCTCCACTCAACACAGCCGACGGCCCAGACTCCTTCCCACCCAATTCCTCTACCGCTTTCACCATACTACCTTATTTGCTGGCATCGGCGTTGATTCACGGCCACTTCGCTGCCAAATGCATCCTTTCATCGACATCCTCGTCAACCCATGACCAAATGCACCAACTCATCCGGACGGTAAAAGACGTGGACAAATTGTTCAAGTCTTCTGCAATGCTCCAAGCAAGTAATATTCCTTCAGGCTTCTACATTAACCACTGCGAACCCTTCACAACCACACGCTGGATGGGTCACGTGCTTTGCCACTCATATAGCAATTGTCGAAGACATTCTGCGCCGTCAGTATCGTAGCGCGCGCTGATAAAAAAGGAGAAACAAAGAAATGGAGCAGATCGTGTACGCCTTCATGCAGGTTCCCCACCTTCGTGGCATTCGCAAGCCTCCTCACAAGCAAGCTTCGGCGCAAGCACACACTCACTTGTGGTTATCATCTACCACCACTGCTGCCACCTTCCCCACAAATGCGCACGCCGTGCCACCACCACGCACGACCATGCCGGACGACTATGCACATGCCAGCCTCCATTGCGGCTTCTGCACCAACCACAGCAAACCCTTCACAACCACAACCCACGGCACTCACTTGCACAGAGGCCAGCTTGGTGAACCCTCCCACCCCCAACCCATTGCTTGACTTGTGCATTTGCTTGGTTGCAACAGCTCAGCCACTCTCCTCATCGTCTGCATTCCTTCCACGCAATGCACCTGCACTGACCACTTCAGGTTCCGCTCTTATAGTCGACAACTTCTATGAGCACTTCTACGAGTCGACTGTATCAGGTGACGTTTTATTCAATGCCAATCCGTGGTTGAGCTTTGTGGTTACCGACGAGGGAGCGTTAATGTCAAGTGGCAAGCTTTGCTGCCGATATGCAACACATTTCGCCCAAAGTCGGGTGATTGATTCCAAAGTCGGTTGGCTTGAGGGAGGTGGGACGATGCCTTGCATAGTTGGTTGTCTGCTGACCCCTCTTCTGCAATAAGCATGGGCAGTTCATCCTCACTAGCCATTAAGATGTCCGCTGCAATGCTGCCTTTTTTTAACGATTAGTGTGAGCGCAATCACGAGAAAGATATTGGCTCAAACAGTGTGCATTCAAATTCCTCACTTTCCTGTTTGTGTGCCTCCACTGAGTTGACGTCAAATGGAAACGTTAATGACCACATAGATGTGCATGAAAACAGTAAATTTGGTGTAAAATGGCGTGAATGCACAGAGGCGTAGCCTCTCACACAAGGAAATAGTGGTTATATCCTGCGAAAAACGCATGGGTGAACAGCGTCACACATGCGTGACACAGTTGCAAATTGGAACGCTGCAACTAACTTCTTGAATGCCATTATGGGTATGTAAGTTGCGTATTTGCAATTCATTATGCTTAAAGAAATATTACTTGCTTGGAGCATTGCAGAAGACTTTAACAATTTGTCCACGTCTTTTACCGTCCGGATGAGTTGGTGCATTTGGTCATGGGTTGACGAGGATGTCGATGAAAGGATGCATTTGGCAGCGGAGTGGCCATGAATGAACTCCGATGCCAGCAAATAAGGTAGTATGGTGAAAGCGGTAGAGGAATTGGGTGGGAAGGAGTCTGGGCCGTCGGCTGTGTTGAGTGGAGGGCGAGGATGACGCAGTCTACTATCAATGCATAAGTAGTGCGGGGTGGGTGTGCTTTGACGAGGGTGTGCACCCGCTCTACGGAGTCAACTAATTACCAATTTTCGCGCCTTGTGACTGGTGCTTTTTTATAACCATCAAGGCAGATTTTACAATTCACCTTGAGCAATATGATATGCTTGCGAAGGAAGTTCTTCGCGCTGATGTGCGAGCTCCAATTAGGTGTGTGATCGGCACGCCACGCAGTTGCACGCGACTACCGTTTTCTGTTCCCTCGACTCGCCTTCACTTAGATGGATTGATGACTGTTTCGAACAGTTTGATGCCATGGAAGCCATTTTGGAGAAAAAAAGCTATCATTATGTGGACAATAATGACGGTTTTGAGAAAGTTGGAGGGGAAGGCGAAAGGACGCGTCTGAGCCACTGTCATGTCATGTCATTTGACACCCTGAAAATGTAAACTTCGAACGTCGACTTCGCAAATGCCAGAGCGGACTAGACAATAGCCTCACGCTGAAGCAGACCTTTACCTGGTAGCGGCGATGACAACTCACACACGCGCTATTACCTCACATCTCATCACCCGCACTCACTAAACACGTATGGCTGCAGTGCCGTAGGTAACTTGCCTTAACCGCTGACAGCAGCGCATCAGCAGCGTTTTCCACCCCATTTTTTGAGTTCCTCTTGCAGTAGTGAGAATCCTTGAGTTGGAAAAGCATGTAGTAATGATTTCCATGCGGAGGAAGCTTTTGGTGGTACGAGACCTCCAAGTCTGCTTCGCCACTGCTGACTGGAACGGCAACTTTGCAGTTGTGCGCATCACTGCGTCACGGCTGTCACTCATGGCTTCTTTGGAGGAGGTCAGCACGAAACACCCATCGACGGATTGCGCCTCTTTCTTCATGGTGTACCTTGCACTGATTAGCCTTAAAATTTACCTTTGTTTCGGTTAAGTCGAATTCGTTCACTACCATACTGAGTGTGGCTCGGTGTGTCGTTGCTGGTACTGCAATCGGCCAAGGCACTGTAAATGAGGATCAGTTATGCGTGCAAGAAATGTCTGCAGGATTGCTGGCGTGTTCCGAAGAACATCTTACAGAGTGTGGTTGCAGTGTTAGAAAAACTCTTCCACACATCTCTGCCACAATCGTTACAATGACCCAGTCATGCCGCGACACTGACACTCGATTCGAATCCCTACAGACGTACCCACTGAAGGCCGTTCTGCCCCTTTCACTGACAGCAGCAACTCATTTGACACCGGTTGCCTTACTTCGCCTCGACTCAACGGCTTGATCTTCCCACTGAAAAGGACCGAGTGTCACTGGTCCAATTAGGAGGTGGGACGCACTTGCCACTTAACGATGTGACGTGGAGCACCGGTTCAGTGGGCTAGCGAGGGTTGTTGTCATGACTGTGAATCATGTGCTTGACCTACGTCAGGCGAGTAGCATCGGCTTGCCTGTCGGTCGTTGATAGCTTCTTCAAGGCAATCACCAACACTTGTGCCCATGCCTGCCTTTGGGCAGATTATCCACCTATCCTTGATGGTTGATTGAACGCCGTCATGTGGGCTCGCACGCGAATTTTAAACGGACCACTTCAGGTGGCAGATCGATGCGCAATCCACATGCAATTGAGGCATTGCATTGGCGTTGTAATGCTGTTGACTGCGAGGTAAGTGTGTAGTGGTGTGGTGCGTAGTCTGGGCACTAGTTAGGTTGTTATATGGCACTGTCAGTCGCGAGTGTGCCAGTGATCCGTCCTTTCCACTTTCCTCCTAGTCCACTTGATAATAATGGTGATGTCTCGTAAGTCCGGGCGGGTACAGCCGCCTTCCAGAGGGACCACTGAAAGCTCTCACGGGCACGCAATTGGCCAATGAAAGCATCGTCACCCTGCACCTCGGTGGACTCGGCTGCAGGCTGCAACGAGCTTCGTGGGGCCTCTGCTACATGAAAAGTAGGCAGCACCTGGCTAACACCAACTAAAGTGAGTGTCACTGTTTCCATTTCACTCCACATCTCTGCCAATTGTATTAGAATGAAAAATTGGCAAGCAATGCGTTGGCAAGCAAATGCAAACGAGCAGTGCAACACGCAAGACCGGTGAGATCTGCTCTTCGTGTTCGGAGAAGAACAATGCTGCTGAACCCTACCAGCACTGGAATCGCAGTGGACACTGCTGCATGTTGTGTTCGCCATGCACTTGTTCAATGCTCGCTTCGCTTCCCCATCTTGCAAGTCAAATTCACACACCAAAGTATGGCAGCCGATACTGGCGTGCCTTGCAGTGTCCATCGGTGCCTCGATTTGCTGCCGAGTGGACCACCAGCCTCAACATGAATGCAGAACACCCATTTGAGAAGGGCTTGCGCTAGCGACACCGTTCGCCACCTCTGCCCTCATGTCGATGCCGGAAACAGCAACCTTCGCTTTCCAAAGCTTGCCGGTCCAGCGCTCCCAACAGACGGAGGTGTTGCATACAATCGACCGACATAATCAGCGTGTTCTGGGGATGGATGTTGTCTTTAGAATGGGTAAGTGGAGATTTGCTTCGCGCGAGTGCATCCACTCTGCCTCTCTGGTCGCCGTCACTGCCTGTTTTTCCTATCCACTAGACCAGTCTCAACGTAAGGCGAGTACAACCGACCTCGCGAGACCTGTGTCGACAAAAACATCTTCCACCTCGGTGCTGGCCTCTGCATCAGAAATAACAACCTCGTCAGCAAGCACCAGTTCTCAGCAGTTCTGTCACAACAGGAAAGTGTTGGATACAATCAATCTTCACAATCGCCGTGTTCTGGCGAAGAAGGGCGTCTTTAGAATGTGTGAGTGAGGCCTTTGCTTCGTGTGTCACCCTTCAAAGCTTCTAATAAGCCTTCTTTAACTGCTCCTTCTTTGTGCTCTGCAGTTGAAGGGCAAAAAGCGGCCGCCACTTCTTCTTCTTCTTCTGGGCGGCGTAAAGAGTGGCGGTCGATTCGCAGCAACTGACCCTGGCAAACCAACGGTCCCTTCTGCTGCAACGCCACTTCCCCTCTCCCCCGTGTAGAGAGCACTGTATTTTAATAGCACGACAATCCATGCGACTTCTCTTTTCACCATCTTACCTATCATAGCAGCCAATGGCTCACATTGCCCAGGCAACGAGGCCACCGCACAGAGGCTATGCAGGTGGCGGGTTGAGACGAGGCCCATTGACAGTTGAGTGGGTGACGTGAGATGGTAGGGTAGTCTAGACGAACCTGAGCAATCACCACCCTGGCTTAGCTCACTTAATTATGGCGTTGTTTACCTTGCTTCATTCCTCATTCACCACTGATGCGCCATGCACGATCGCCTTTTGTAAGTGTTGTCAGTTGGGAGATGCTAATTCAGTTCGAAGGCTTAGTCGTAGGTAGCATGATGTGCTGCTGTTGGCTCCAATCAGAGGCAGCATCAGGCATCGTGGAAGGGAGTGATGGGAGTGGTGGTTAAGGCAAGTTACCTACGGCACTGCAGCCACACGTGGTTAGTGAGTGCGGGTGATGAGATGTGTGGCAGCAGCACGTGTGTGACTTGTCATCGCCGCTACCAGGTAAAGGTCTGCTTCAGCGTGAGGCTATTGTCTAGTCCGCTCTGGTATTTGTGAAGCTGACGTCCGAAGTTTACATTATCAGGGTGTCAAATGACATGACATGACAGTGGCTCAGACGCGTCCTTTCGCCTTTTCCTCCAACTTTCTCAAATCAGTCATTTTTGTCCACATAATGGTATGTTTTTTTCTCCATAATGGCTTCCACGGCGTCAAACTGTTCGAAACAGTCATCAATCCATCTAAGTGGAGGCGAGTCGAGGGAACAGAAAACGGTAGTCACGTGCAACTGCGTGGCGTGCCGATCACACACCTAATTGGAGCTCGCACATCAGCGCGAAGCACTTCCTCCGCAAGCCTATCATATTGCTCAAGGTGAATTGTAAAATCTGCCTTGATGGTCATAAAAAAAGCACCAGTCACAAGGCGCGAAATTTGGTAATTAGTTGACTCCGTAGATTCGGCGCACACCTTCGTCAAAGCACACCCACCTCGCACTAATTATGCATTGATATTAGACTGCGTCATCCTCGCCCTCCACTCAACACAGCCGACGGCCCAGACTCCTTCCCACCCAATTCCTCTACCGCTTTCACCATACTACCTTATTTGCTGGCATCGGAGTTCATTCATGGCCACTCCGCTGCCAAATGCATCCTTTCATCGACATCCTCGTCAACCCATGACCAAATGCACCAACTCATCCGGACGGTAAAAGACGTGGACAAATTGTTAAAGTCTTCTGCAATGCTCCAAGCAAGTAATATTTCTTTAAGCATAATGAATTGCAAAATACGCAACTTACATACCCATAATGGCATTCAGTGAAGTTGGTTGCAGCGGCCCAGTTTGCAACGTGTCACACAGGTGTGACGCTGTTCACCCATGCGTTTTTCGCAGGATATAACCACTATTTCCTTGTGTGAGAGGCCACACAACTGTGCATTTACGATATTCTACACCGAGTGTACTGTCTTCATGCACATCTTTGCAGTCATTAACGTTTCCATTTGACGTCAACTCAGTGGAGGCAAACAAACAAGAAAGTGAGGAATTTGAATGCACACTGTTTGTGCCAATATCTTTCTCCTGATTGTGCTCACACTAACCGTGAATGGAAGGCAGCATTGCAGTGGACATCTCTACGGCTGGTGAGGATGAACTCACCCGTGCTTATTGCAGAAGAGGGGTCAGCAGACAACCAACTATGCAAGGCATCGTCCCACCTCCCTCAAGCCAACCGACTTTGGAATCAATCACCCGACTTTGGGCGAAATGTGTTGCATATCGGCAGCAAAGCTTGCCACTTGACATTAACGCTCCCTCGTTGGTAACCACAAAGCTCAACCACGGTGATAAATGGGCAACTCAATCCATGCACGAAGAGCACCACGGACGACCATGCTGGATGACCATGCACATGCCAGCCTACATTGCGGCTTCCGCACCAATCACATCAAACGTGTCCACAAGTGGCGCGTACAACACCTAACTGAAGCTAGTCGGTCAAAGACATGCAAGCTGTGCTACTTCAAGTACAACATGCGCGGACAGGCCAGACAGAATGAATAAGTAGAGCTGAGCAAAGCGGAAAGTGCCTCATGCATGGCCCATTCCTACACAAGCCGACCTCGTTCTCAAGCAAGTTGTTGCAGAATCGCTCGTCCAGTACATGGATGGGAAAAACAGTGTGCATTTCAATGGTTTCTATGTGGCGTCGATTGGAAGCCTCGTTCGCTCCTGTCCCTTTATATTTGAAGCGACTGTGATCAACGGGACGCCAACTTACACGGTCGGATTTTGCTTCAATGTAACCAATTTGGTGGTGACTCCTCCATTTCCAGTAAGTCCGTCGCATTTTACACTCTGTAACGAGCGCCTTGGTAAAGGCATTCATTCATCTGATTTGCCTTCAACTTGGAGGTTTGAGGTGGATGCATTATGCAAAAGCCGTTGCGTGCCCAACATTAGGATTGGCATTGCATAAAACGCCACCTACTGCAGTCGACTCGCAGAAGTGCTCAGGAGGGTTGCCAGCTGCGAACGCGGAACCTGAAGTGCTCAGTGCAGGTGCATTGCGCGGAAGGTGTGGAGACGATGAGGAGAGTGGCTGAGCTGTTGCAACCAAGCAAAGGCACAAGTCAAGCAATGGGTTGGGGGTGGGAGGGTTCACCAAGCTGGCCTCTGTGCAAGTGAGTGCCGTGGGTTGTGGTTGTGAAGGGTTCGCAGTGGTCGGTGCAGAAGCCGCAATGGAGGCTGGCATGTGCATAGTCGTCCGGCATGGTCGTCCGTGGTGGTGGCACGGCGTGCGCATTTGTGGGGACGGTGGCAGCAGTGGTGGTAGATGATAACCACAAGTGAGTGTGTGCTTGCGCTGAAGCTTGCCTTTGAGGAGGCTTGCGAATGCCACGAAGGTGGGGAACCTGCATGAAGGCGTACACGATCTGCTCCATTTCTTTGTTTCTCCTTTTCTTTCAGCGCGCGCTACAATACTGACGGCGCAGAATGTCTTCGACAATTGCTATATGATTGGCAAAGCACTTAACCCATCTAGCGTGTGGCTGTGAAGGTTTCGCAGTGGTTAATGTAGAAGCTTAAAGAAATATTACTTGCTTGGAGCATTGCAGAAGACTTTAACAATTTGTCCGCCTCTTTTACAGTCCGGATGGGTTGGTGCATTTGGTTGTGGGTTGACGAGGATATAGATGTAACGATGCACTTGGCAGCGAAGTGGCCGTGAATGAACGCCGATGCCAGCAAATAAGGTAGTATGGTGAAAGCGGTTGAGGAGTTAGGTGGGAAGGAGTCTGGGCTGTCGGGTGTGTTGAGTGGAGGGTGAGGATGACGCAGTCTACTATCAATGCATAAGTAGTGCGAAGTGGGTGTGCTTTGACGAGGGTGTGCGCCTGCTCTACGGCGTCAACTAATTACCAAATTTCGCGCCTTGTGACTGGTGCTTTTTTTATGACCATCAAGGCAGATTTTACAATTCACCTTGAGCACTATGATATGCTTGCGAAGGAAGTTCTTCGCGCTGATGTGCGAGCTCCAATTAGGTGTGTGATCGGCACGCCACGCAGTTGCACGTGACTACCGTTTTCTGGTCCGCCAACTCCGCTCACATGTCGATGCTGGAAAGAGCAAACTCCGTGTTCAAAGGCATGCCAATCCAGCGCTACCACCAGACAGAGGGGCCGCATGCAAATGACCGACATTATCCCCGCGTTTTAGCGAAGAAGGGCGTAAGTAAAGCTTTTGCTTCGTGTGAGTGCATCCACTCTGCCTCTTTTTCCTACCAAGTGAACCAGCCTCAGCGTGAGTCGGGTACAACCGATGGAGTGGGACCTGTGTCAACAAGTCCATCATCCACCGCCGTCCCGACCTCTGCGCCAGAAGCCACTTTCTGTCAAAGCCACTTTCAGTCACCAAGACGACATTTGACTTAGTGTGCAGTTTGAGTGCAGTCTCCTCGCACAGAGCTCTTGCCTTCAGCTCACCGCCACTTTCCATTCCAGCCTGACGTCCGCACGACAGTTTGTGCGATGCTTCGTGGCCAAGTCCACATTGTGTGTGCTTTTATAGCCTGGCAGTGAACGTGCAGCGTGAGCAGTGTGCATGAGGAGCGCATTGAGGGCCGTTCATCACCAGTAGAAGTGTAAGCGGCTGCAGGGTGGAGGTTTGAAAAGCACTCACCTAGATGAGGCGACGTCCACGTAGTCCAGTTGAGCCGACTTCACAGCGCATTTGAATTCCATGCATGCATTTGTTGTCCCAAACACTGACTGTGCCCATCTGTTCTGCTGCGTGGACGGCCGAGTCGCAGCACTGCAGGCACACCATCTTGACACGAAATGTAGCCAATGCGGGGGCTATCCCAAACGCGGCAAGCGTCAAGAGGGCAGGACGTGTTAGTCCTTAGTTGCATCGAAGCCGCTTAGTGCAGTTGCACCAAGCAACAGAAATGCAAATTAAAATGAGAGCACAATGTGACGCGATTTGGCAGCCCAATGGAAGAGTCGGTTGAAATCGATGGCTACTGGCCCAGTGGGATGCAAACCAAACAGTCGTGCTTCACGACTTCTCTTCATCGTTCTGCATCCGGCACTCCTACCGCCACTTTCCCAGTTCCTACACATCAGCCTGTCGTCGCACCTGTAGTAGGGAAACACCACGCATCCACACACCTGGTGCATCGTCCTTGTGGCAGGCAATGCGTTAACTTGAGGCTGTGACTTGCGCTCTTCAGCGACCCATGCAATGTCGTTCAGGCTCGTGACGTTGTCAATGTCGCTCCGTTCCCATAAATCGCCATATTTCGTCACTCATATCACCTTCCACCCTCGCTCTCTGCCTTTCTTCCACTCCGCTCAGCGCTAAGCGTTGCAAGCCCATTTTCAGCAATTTACAGGCCAAGTTGCGAATCAAAACAGCAACAATGCCAAACATGCATCGCTTCATGGTCAGAAAGCGAAAGTCGTCTAAGGTGTTGTGAAGAAATGAGGTGATATTGAATGGGTCAAGTCGATAGCCAACACAGCACTATGAACAGCGCCTAGTTTGGCACTCGAGGTGCACGACTGCCTTCCGATGCTGTTTCACAGAAAAACAAATCATAAGATCAGGTCTTCGAACACGCCCAAAAGTGCTTGTTTTCAGCATTTGTAATTGCATGCGTGTTCGAGTCACAAGCTCTTCACTACTATAAAATTATGCTTCGCTCCGTCAAACTGTTCAAGCTATGCTGAATGCAGCAAAGCAGGAAGCAAGCGTTGCGCCGTTTGATGGCCTCGGATATGACCTCAGCCGCCTTGGCCACCACACAGCAGAACAATCAAGTAAGTTTTAAGTTAATCAGCACAGTCTGCTACAGAGGCTTGGGGAATATCGGCTTGCAAAATTCATGCAAATTGTGCGTGCGATGCTCCGTGAATGGACTGATGTGAGCCACTGGAACGATTTAATGACTATTTCTGCAATCAAACGTCAAAATAAACTTCAATTGTTGCTCACAAACATTTGGGTCTGAGGGTTTGTGCAGGCTCTTGGATGGGGTCAGCGCTACAGAAGCCTTGCTGAACGTTCAATTCTCGAATGCGGTGATCGACTGGCTTCTTGTGATTGATTTCGGCAACTGACTTAGGCTAAACTCGAGATTCGCTTTGATATGCAATGCGCTGCGATCAGAAATCTCCTCAGTTGCTGAGAATAGCATAACTGGCGCGACTGGATTTTGCATGCATTCATTCACCACTGTTTGCAATGCGAAGTGGGTTTGCAATGGACAGCATTAGGCTGACGCCCATATAACGAGAAGTTGCGTGCGATACGGTTGTCGTCAGGCCAAGTGCCGGTCTTTACTGCCATGAGTAGAATGGCTGCCATGCGGTGACCCAGGATGCTTGCAGCTGGCCAAGCCAGTGGTCTGAATCACTTCCGGGAGAGCACGTGCTCAGTGTCTCGACCAGATCACCGACAACACACACTAACTTGTGGTTATCGTCTACCACCACATTTGCACCAGCGAGCAGAATGGAACCTGCAAGACTTGCATTCTTCCTTCTAGCGAAGAAGGGCATATTTAAAGTGTTTAAGTAAAGTCGCTTCTTCAGGTCGTCGTGGCTGTTCGCGGCCAACCGGCCCACTGGCTCACTGTCTCGTTCTGCGGTGGGCCTAGTTGATGCATGCCGGGTTTGAGATAGCCCCCGCATTGGCTACACTTCGTGTCAAGATGGTGTGCCTGCAGTGCTGCGACTTGGCCGTCCACGAGGCAGAACAGATGGGCACAGTCAGTGTTTGGGACAGCAAATGCATGCATGGAATTCAAATGCGCTCTGAAGTCGGCTCAACTGGACCACGTGGACGTCGCCTCATCTAGGTGAGTGCTTTTCAAACCTCCACCCTGCAGCCGCTTACACTTCTACTGGTGATGAACGGCCCTCAATGCGCTCCTCATGCACACTGCTCACGCTGCACGTTCACTGCCAGGCTATAAAAGCACACACAATGTGGACTTGGCCACGAAGCATCGCACAAACTGTCGTGCGGACGTCAGGCTGGAATGGAAAGTGGCAGTGAGCTGAAGGCAAGAGCTCTGTGCGAGGAGACTGCACTCAAACTGCACACTAAGTCAAATGTCGTCTTGGTGACTGAAAGTGGCTTTGAAGCGCGACCCGCGAAGCAAAACCTTCACTGACACATTCGGAAGACGCCCTTCTTGGCCAGAACGCGACGATTGTGTCGGTCAATTGCATTTAGCACTTCCATTTTTGCAAAAGGACTGCTGTGAGTTGGGGCTTGCAGACGAGGTTGTCACTTCTGGCGCAGAGGTCGGGACGGCGGTGGATGATGTCCTTGTTGACACAGGACCTGCGGTATCGGTCAATGTCATCCAAGGAGAGCAGAGTGATTTTATCGAGGAGACTAAAATCGCCGTTGAGATGTTAGACATGCCCGCATCGAATGCACAGACAAAGTGTGAATTTACTCCTTCCTCTTTTCCCCTGTCGACCACTTTTTGTTGCCTCCCTTCATTGCAAAACCTCACTTCTCGAAGTTGGTTTCCTGCTGTTGGGTCCCATGTGTTTTGCATTGCGATTCTCGAGCCACATCGCAACAGCCGAAAACGTTGGAGACTAATTTCCTGTGCCAACAGTGAAACTCGTTTCGCATTTAGAGGAGTGCTTGAATTCTGGCCTTGCGGCGTCCATCGGTGCCTCGATTTGTGGCAAGTGGACCGCCAGCCTCAACATGAATGCGAACATCCGCTGGAGGCGAACCTGTGCGAGCAGCCCGGTCCACCACCTCCGCTTACATCTCGATGCCGGAAAGAGCAAACTCCGTGTTCAAAGGCATGCCAGTCCAGCGCTGCCACCAGACAGAGGTGCCGCATGCAAATGGCCGGTTTCGTGCATTCGCGCGTCTCATACACAAAGTGACACGGTTCGCACCTCCTCGTCTGACTGACTTCAATCCAACGCTGAATGCACCCCTCGTGCACATAATTCAGGCTGCCATCACACAGACTGCGCTTCCAATGATTCGTTGAATGGTGTGGAGCTGAGATCCTGCGGCCGATTGATTGCACCGTGCCTGTGTGATGGCAGGCTGAAATATGTCCACGAGCGTTGCATTTGGCGTCGGATTGGGATCAGTCGGACGAGGAGGTGTGAACTGTGTCACTTAGTGTATGAGACGCGCGAATGCACGAAACCGTTGACAGAGGTGAGGATGTGGGGAGTGAGAAGGAGCTCCTGCCACATATGTGTCAAATGTTGATTGATTCACCTGACAACCAGTGTACCACGGCATATCTCGCACAACAAACCATGCAATCCCAATGCAGACTACATGCTTTGTTGTGAAGTACAATCCTTTGCCCATGATTGCCAAATGCTTCGTCTTCCGGCCGATTGTCTTTCGTGTTTCTAGTCAATCATTAATGACTTTGTATGTCCACCCACACTTGTACCTATAATCCTCGCATCCATTACATTCTGCTCGTCGTTACTTTCCCTCCATGGAATAGATGACTGAAGGACGTTTTTGCTGTTTTAAGAGGCGCATAGGCACTTTTCACACATGCGTTTGTCTATGAGTGCGCATGAGGAAGTGCGAATTGAGGATGTCGAGGCGGGTGAGAGCTTCGTCTTCCTGCGTGTCCGCAATGGTTGTCAGCGCGTTTAACTGCCTCCTAGCCGACTGTCGTTGCTCCACCTCTTTCTGCTCAGTACTTGTCTGCCTCTTTGTGCCACATACGACCGTGAATACATACCTCGCTGCCCGTACACACATTCATCCGGTAACCGGCAGTTCACCATGTGAAGGATTGGAGACAGCGGCTCAGATAGCAGGCAAATGACATGCGATGTTGGTGAAGGGAGCGAATGTAACCACGGAATTGGTAGTGCTTTTGCTCCTTCCTGAATGTGATGCAAGTCAAGACGCGAGCACGTTAGCACCGCAGCCTCACGTCGGATGTGTCTGAATGGTGTTGAGGTGTGTGCTTTGGCATAGCTGGTGCAGCCCCGAGGCAAAGTTGTAGCTTGAGTTAGTGGTTAGCCTTACTCCAATGACGAACACGCACACACACACATGCAGTGGGTGTCGTCAATTAACGCATTGTGAATCCGCTGTCGTGCATAGAGTGACGATTTTCAGGCCTGGAATTGCGCACCGCAAAGGGTCTGGTCTACGAAGCACTTCGTTAGGGTTCAATGACAAGGCATCCTCCGCTAATCCTCCCAATTTACTCTTGGCAGTGTACGCCTTTGAAGTGCTTTTTGGTGCGACGGCTAGTGTACGATGTAACACGATTTTAGGATGGGTAGGGGGATGGACAGGTGGATGAGGAACAGTAATGCGATTCATTGTGCTGATCAGTGCATCGTTTCTCTATTGTGTTTTGCTTGATGGATTTTAATTTCGTCTTCTCAAAGGACGGTCTCACGTGGCTGACCTGCTTACTTAGGAGGGCAATGTGGTGGAGTCATGCCGATTGAAGCGCTAATGCCACACTACAAATGTACTGTTTCGTCACGGTGACTGCATACCACCATTCCTCTAGTCCTACGGTTGATTGCTGAGGTGTAGGAATAGAAGCCATTCAACCTGCGAAACAGTCATCTTGTAATCGACTACTGAGACTCAAAATTTCAGTCGATTCGAGGTGTCGTTTGTTCCATTGTGGCCATCTTCAATCTTGGCAGCCGTCGGACCAACAATAATCCATTTTCGCATGATAATATAGGGGCTAAACACTGTTGCTAGTATACACAACCGTATGGAACAGTCCTCGCAAGCACCATGGTCATGCGAATACTCTGGGTTTACCACCAACGCAAAAGGCCAATCAACCTCTCAAGTCCACATCGGTATTTGTGCCGATTTTCCAACTCCAAGTGTCTTTGATCACACCCGGCCCGAATGTGTCACCGCGACGAATGCTGGAGACATGAGTTGAGGCAAGGCAAGGCAATCGAGAGAGCGCATGTGTGCAGTGCTGGTAACGAAGCTACCACCGCTTGCCAAGACGATTTCATGCCAAACCATCGCCATGACCTGTGGTTATTGGCTGTTGAACAACGGCGCACGATGCGATGGAGAGTATGGATGTCGAGGCTCATAATTACGAGGCAATCACTTCGGCCAGTAGCTCTGCCTGTTGGCCAGGAAGGCGTGACATTGTCGGCGTTGGGCACGGTTTGTGTTGAGCTAGGCCAGTGATGGATTAGCATTGACCGAAGGGGATGGCCTGACCCCGAACCTGTGGTGAGTAATATGCTGTGTGCGTCACTGTGTTGGGGTCATTGTTTGGCGCGTCAAAGGGAGTCGGTCGGTGGCCTCAATTGGCTGACGCGTTTATGCGATTGGGCAGACGCCATTTGGTGGTAAACTCGCTGCACGGGTAACATTGAATAATCATCACTGCCTCAACCAGTACTGCTATCTGATGCTCTGACTTGCTAGACGTCCGCGCGCGTGATTGGAAGATGTTGAGTGGTGTAGTGTCGGCAGCACGTCACACACTCACCCTAACTTGTCCCTTAATCCCTTGGACTGATGCGCACGTCCGACGTTGTCGTGTCAGTTGACTGGATTCCTTTTTCTTGCCGCTGATACCTTGAGTACGATCGTCTTTTTTATTGTCAGTTGGGAAAGCGCGATTTTAGTTGAAAAAGACACTCGAGGCAGCATGCGCCTGCATTGGCTCCAAGTTGAGGCAGCACCATGAACGAGGAGAGAGTGGACACGACTGTAACTTAATCAGATTAATTGCGGCAATGCAAGCTCACTTGATTACCCAGTTAGATGGGAGCTGGCGAAGGGGCGTGTGAGCGAGTTGCCATCGTCCAACGCATGTCAGGTCATCATATCACGTGATGATCTGCGGAAGTGTTCAGACGACGAAATCACCTGTGTTGGCTGCCGAGGCGACGAAGAAAGGCCTCACATTGACAAAAGTGGTACAAAAGTGGCAGGAACGCGTGGATGGGCATTGCACGTTAGTGGGGGAACGAATGCAAACGAACTCTCCAAGGTGGTGTGGGATGGGATGATGATAGCGGTAATGATGGTGGTGTTGCAATCCGATTTGTAATTGGGTGCTGTTACTGTTGGTGGCATCAGCACCACTGTGAGCAGTTGGCTAGCCCGATGACACTCTCTAAGCCATGTGCAACAGGCCACCACCGACGGTGTGGAGGTTGCTGCCCTTCTTCCAGGTGCCAATGACAATACTTGGCATTGGCAAAGTGGGCGAAGAGAGAGCCCACCTGGTGTTTTGCATGCCAACTCTCCACACACCGTTCTGGAGATGCGCATTCGTTTTAATATGCCTTTGCCTCGATGGGTACTTCAAAACATTGACCAGTTTCTCTTGCCAGCATATTGGCTGTAGGATCTCGGGTGCTAGAAAGACTGATCAGGTAAAACATTGCTGGTAGACAAGTTAAGTAGACTCAATTGTGTCTTTCAAATGTACTTGCCTCAATTTCGTCGGGAAAGATGACTGGTTCGCTTTGCTTAATGGAGGTGTGCATGGTGAGATGTGAGTTTCGCAGGCTACAATTGGCATCGTCACCACTGGAGTGCCAATGCTGCACGGTGATCGCTGAAGAGCAAGCGGCATTGAGATGGTTCACTCGGCGCGAATCGTCACGATTACGGCGCACTACCTCTGCCATAAATGCCCACAACGATGTGGGGCTGGAGAGGTGAAAGTGGATGGCGCTGCATGAAATGAATGCTTTGCAGCATGTGCGTAGACCGACTCCTCAGAATGTGCATTCGCTGTTTGAGAATGCCAGCAGAGCTTGAATGCCATTTTGAACGATGCCCGCAGTGGAACAAACAACATTCTCTCTTGCCTCGAATTTTGAGCTATGGTAGTCAGAGTGTGTGAAAGTGCTGTCAGTATACACAGCCATAGGGAACAGTCCTCGCAAGCACCACGGTCATGCAAAAGCTTAGGGCTGCAGTGGTGAGGCATTGCACTCACGGTGCCTTCTTACGAATGGAGAGGTGAAGAGGTGCATTTGCTCTCCACATCCTCCTCTCCCTCGTCTTCCCAAGCTGACCTCAACGGCTTTCACTCGCATTGCATCGCACGCCTCTCCCCATCACAGTGCCGTTTCTTGTCGAACCTGGCCTCTTGAAGCGCAAACTTGGCTACCTTTAGCATAAAGGTGAGCTCATTGCATCAACTTACTTGGGACAATGCAGAGACTCGTAGCTGACCACTGGCAAGGTGACCATTTGATTAGCGACTCTGCGCCTACCTTTGGCAAGAATATGCCTCCTGAGTCATTCATTCAAGTGAGGGTGAGAATTTTGTTCCGAAATAAACGGTCAAGTTGCTTTGCGTTGCAACTCTTTGTCTGCTAGGACCACAGGTTTCGGTTGCGGTGACGTAGGCGGCCCCAAGATCATGTCAGCAGCCCCGCTCCCTATCTTCACTTAACATGCATTCCCTTCTAGCACTTCTCCACCTTCGCTCTGCAGGAATTCTTGACAGGCTGCATTCGTGGCAGCAGATTGTACACCAACTTTTATGGCTGTCTGTCCCGATCTATACCGCATCTGACACATTGACAAGAAATGACGTCTGCCTTTGGCGCCTCCGTTGTGTCTTCATATGAGGTGGATGGGCAAGACAAATCGTTCCTTCTCCAACGTCTCAGTCGTATTGGATGCAGAAGTCAGACGTCGGCGTCATCAACGAAGCCTACGGGAGGGTCAGTGTGACAGAACTCATCAGGCAGGTCAGCCACGTGAAACCGTCCTTTGAGAAGACGAAATTAAAATCCATCAAGCAAAACACGATAAGGAAACGATGGCACTGATCAGCACAATGAATCGCATTACTGTTCCTCATCCACCTGTCCATCCCCCCACCCATCCTCAAATTGTGTCACCTCTTACACTAGTCGTCGCACTAAAAAGCACTTCAAAGACGTACACTGCCAAGAGTAAATTGGGAGGATTAGCGGAGGATGCCTTGTCATTGAACCCTAACGAAGTGCTTCGTAGACCAGACCCTTTGCGGTGCGCAATTCCGGGCCTGAAAATCGTCAGTGTATGCACGACAGCGGATTCACAATGCGTTACTTGACGACACCCACTGCATGTGTGTGTGTGCGTGTTCGTCATTGGAGTAAAGCTAACCACTAACTCGAACTAAAACTTTGCCTCGGGGCTGCACTAGCTATGCCAAAGCACACACCTCAACACCATTCAGACACATCCGACGTGAGGCTGCGGTGCTAACGTGCTCGCGTCTTGACTTGCATCACATTCAGGGAGGAGCAAAGGCACTACCAATTCCGTGGTTACATTCGCTCCCTTCACCAGCATCGCATGTCATTTGCCTGCTATCTGAGCCGCTGTCTCCAATCCTTCACATGGTGAACTGCCGGTTACCGGATGAATGTGTCTACGGGCAGCGAGGTATGCATTCACGGTCGTATGTGGCACAAAGAGGCAGACAAGTACTAGGCAGAAGGAGGTGGAGCAACGACAGTCGGCTAGGAGGCAGTTAAACGCGCTGACATCCATTGCGGACACGCAGGAAGACGAAGCTCTCACCCGCCTCGTCATCCTCAATTCGCACTTCCTCATGCGCACTCATAGACAAACGCATGTGTGAAAAGTGCCTATGCGCCTCTTAAAACAGCAAAGACGTCCCGCAGTCATCTATTCCATGGAGAGAAAGTATCGATGAGCAGAATGTAATGGATGAGAGGATTATAGGTAGAAGTGTGGGTGGACATACAAAGTCATTAATGATTGACTAGAAACACGAAAGACAATCGGCCGGAAGACGAAGCATTTGGCAATCATGGGCAAAGGATTGTACTTCACAACAAAGCATGTAGTCTGCATTGGTATTGCATGGTTTGTTGTGCGAGATATGCCGTGGTACACTGGTTGTCAGGTGAATCAATCAACATTTGACACATATGTGGCAGGAGCTCCTTCTCACTCCCCACATCCTCACCTCTGTCAACGGTTTCGTGCATTCGCGCGTCTCATACACTAAGTGACACAGTTCACACCTCCTCGTCTGACTGATCCAAATCCGACGCCAAATGCAACGCTCGTGCACATATTTCAGCCTGCCATCACACAGGCACGGTGCAATCAATCGGCCGCAGGATCTCACCTCCACACCTGTCAAGGAATCATTGAAAGCGCAGCAGATTCGACAAAAGGGCAAACCATGAATAGGAGCGCTAGTCGTCAAATCAACATTTCCAGCGTTTCCGTTTCCATACAACGGTGGGTAGCAAGAAGAGGACGGTGCGATGGACGAATTCGAGGATGAAGACTGCAATTTTTCCTCACTTTCAGCGCAAATTTGAAGAGATGAACAAGGCGGTGCTGTTACTCGGCGATCTGCTATCTCATCAGCGTCCCGTAGTTGTCTTTCCTCTCCCGCCACCGCTTCCGTCACCTATTACGTAAATTCCATGTCAGCTGTTTGGCACAACTCATCCTACAAAGCCCGATATTACGCATTATAGTGCGCCAATGCAGACTCCAACCCAATGATGACCGACAGTTGCCAGAAATGTTTTGCTTCGATCCCCGAGTTTCATGCACATTTCTTCACAACCCAACCCTTTCCATGAATCCGGCCATCTTACCAGCAAACATCACTTTTGCTCGACTAAGTAAAAATCCTAGTGCCGTAACGGCACAGGAATCATAAGATGGCTAACCTACAAACGCACTACTGCAGTGAGGAAGCGCTAGAGGAAACCCCAACCTCATAACAAGACGTGCAAGCGTTTATCGTCATTACACAAGCAAATTTCTAGTTGTTCGTACGCGTTCTCCCACTCTCCATTCAACGCAACAGAATAAAAGTAAAATGTTAAACTTCTATGGACCAAAGTGGATGTAAGGAGGGTCATTCGAAGTTTCGCACATACAAATAACTACTAGCAAGTAGCTAGATCAAATTAGTAAGTTTGTACACCTAACGGTAATGTAGCAATCAAGCAAGCATGAAATCTGCGAATTCTGTCGTTGGTTTATGGCAGCAAGGTATGGGAGGGCTTTTGCAATTTACAGGTTTCAATGCAGTACTTAGAAGGACAACATTGATGCAAACAAGTAAAAGTTTATGCAAAGTTTACACACCTTGAGGCATATCACATCCTCACAGTCGTGCTTGAAGCCCACAGGCTCCTCCACTTCATCCGAGTGTTTGCCGCCCAACTCCACGTCCATTAAGTAAGAATGCAAACGATGGTCCAATCTTCGGTCGACTAATAAATACCAGCTTGCGCATTTAAACATCTCGTGTTTGAACAAGAATTCGTTTAAATTACATATCAACCTGATTCTCACCTGTAAAAAAGTTTAAGAATCAGTTTCTATGCACAACAAAATGCATTCGTTTAGCGTTTATGGATTATACATCTGGGCAAAAATTAAGACCATCAACAGCCCCACCAAAGTGGCTTATGCTGTACATGTCTGACAAAATGCTCCGGATGAACTGCCTCTGGCTGTTTGTTCAGCGCGTCTGAGATGGAATGCCAGTCGTCGACCTGACCGGCGGTGTGAGATGTACACGTCTCAATTTGCTTGCTGCCCTTGACAGCTGCAGTGGAAATGAAGGCATGGGTGGCCGTCAACAACTCGTGAGGGGGAAGTAGGAGTTTAGATGCTGAAGGAAGAGAAGTCGGGATAATGCCAGCGCTCCACTTGTGAAAGAGTGCTACAATTTTATCACAGGCGGGCAACAGCCATGTCCACTATGCCGAGCAAATGACTCGCTTTCCATGCTTAGCGCCCAAGTATTCCGTTTTTCACCTCTCACAGCGATGGGAAGTTGAGCGTGTCGAGGCAGCACAGTGGACGCCTCTGGTCTTACGCGACTCGAGTTTGCTAACTTCCATGCATTTGAGGCACTGCTAGTTGTTTATTTCCCTGTCACCTGCACCTCCAACTTTGCATTCAAGCGAGCCACCCCACCCTCCATTCTGGTTTGCTCCTGTGGCAGGCGACTGTAGCCTGTCCTTCCTCCCATGGATTGGCTGTGTATGCACAATAGCCACAAGGAGGTGTGGGCAGAGGGACTCTCACCTCACGCCTTGTTGAGGCCGCCAGTCCTCACTTAGTACTGAAGTTGTTCGTGCTGAAATACACTTCCCTCTCCTTATCAGTCATTGCCACCTTCTCATCTCTCCTGCAGTGCAATTAGTAAAAAAGACTTGTAACCGTAGGAGCTGTGAGCATGCCAAGATGGTGGTGCGGTTGAGGAGGCAATCAAAGCCGTTGTGCTCAAGCCAAGGCTTTTCGGATTGGTCATCACATCGGCACGCAGTGAGCAATGGGAAGGAGAAGCCTAGCACAGTTGATGCCTGGCAATGCATGCTGATGGGGCTTCCGCGTTGCGCGCAATGCTCGTTGTGAATTACTTTGTGTCTGGGTTGACAGATTCAGTGCAGCTCTTCGCGAGCCCATGCTCTGTAAGGAGCGCCTCAGTAAAGGCATTCATTCATCTGATTCGCCTTCAACTTGGAGGTTTGAGGCGGATGCATTATGCAAAAGCCGTTGGGTGCCCAACATGAGGATTGGCATTGCATAAAACGTCACCTACTGCAGTCACACCGTTTGAGATTGCAGTAGGAATGCGTCTTTGTACCTCATAAGGTGAGACGCACAACTTGAATTCACGGCTTATGAAGCACAAAGACGCGGACAAAGATGTGCTTCATGCAACTTAATCAGGCAACGTAATCGCTTAGACCAGATTGCTTGCTGACGCCCAGGTGGGACCACTTGATCTTTAGAACTGCTTGCAACTGCCAAAGCCAGCCAACTTTGTTCTCACACTATCACCGCTCCCATCGTCATCATCTCCCTTTATTCCATGGCATCAGTGGTGCACGACTACATGTCTACGAAGAATCGCATTGCATTTCAACCAGGGTATCGCCTTCATTCGACTAGAATACCAAAACGACACAAACGACCCCTTTGTACCTCTGAATAAATGCGGTAAATGGTGCATCCCAAGCATACAGCTCTGCATCGTTCGGTGCGATGCTTGAATGCCTCAATTGAGGTCCATGTTTCAACCATCGCCAATCAATGCGCCGTCTTGGTACAGTGACAGTGGAATTGAAGAGCAGGAGAAATTGTACCAAAGCCAGTAAAAGCCTCACTCCGCCTTCCTCGTTGCGACTGGAATGAAAGCACACGAGTTGCAAGTGGTTTGGCTGAATGGAGGCTTCAGTAGTCTACCCAACTCAACCGGTGATGAGTCGGTGTGTGGAGGTGGCACTACGCGAAGACACGTCAGTCTGACAGCTGAGCAGTCGTCTCGATGTCGGGCTGTCAACCCAACGTGATCTGACTTCTGTTCACAGTCAAGTGCATTCCACCAGCGAGTGCCAATGCAGTCCAGTGGTTTTCAAACAGCGCTCTTTCATTTTATGCAACCAGACAGTCTATCGAGGCTCTCTGTCAGTGGAGGTGGCGTGGAGCTGAGGGAATCATGAAAGCGAATCGCACGTGGTCGTCTACTACTCCGACCCTACCAACGCCGTTGACCTCTACCTCGAGCAGAAGCAATGGCCAAGACCATTTGAACGGCGGCGAGTGGCGGACAGTGCGTACGGAAAAGCCCATGAAATTGAAGCTGTGGAGGGTGGTGCGAGGAGAGCAACAAACCAAGTGTAAGTTCATCATTTCCCTTTCCACCACCCGCCTATGTCCTTCTCCCCGCTGTGTCGCGCCTCACTTTTTGCAAAAGGCTTATTGAGGTTGGGTTGGATAACGCGGAATGAAGGTGTGCGTTTGTGCTTACTGAGCTCTAACGGCGCTCCGTTCGATGTAATCAAAATGCAACCTCAGAAATGAAATTTGTGCTGCACCAAATGAGTGCATCCACTCTGCCTCTCTAGTCGCCATCACTGCCTCTTTTTCCACCCACTAGACCAGCCCCAACTTGAGTCCGACACAACCGATCCCGCGAGACCTGTGTCGACAAGGACATCAACCACCTCGGTCCCGACCTCTGCGCCAGAAGTGGCAACCTCCTCCGCAAGCACCAAGTCACAGCAGTTCTGTCACAAAAGGGAAGTGTTAGATGCAGTTGACCGACAAAATCGGCGTGTTCTGGCAAAGAAGGGCGTTTTTTGAATGTGTGAGTGAAGCTTTTGTTTTGTGTGTCACGCTTCAAAGCTTCTAATCAGCCGACAACTCGGATGGTTGAAGTGCCACTTTAGGTCACCAAGACGACATTTGAATTAGTGTGCACACAGAGCTGTTGAGTTAAGCTGGTCGCCCACACGACAGTTTGTTTGATGCTCAGTGGCCAAGTGCAAATTGTGTGTGCTTTCATAGCGTTCTCGGTCTTCCTTGCTAGCAGTTCTCTGCAGTCGAGCAGTTTGAAGAATTGTTGCCAACCACCGTCACAACCTGATGAAGTCGTCGTAGTGTCTTCATTGATACCTATTGTGCAAAACTCCTACTTTATCTTTTCCTTTTTTGTACTCTGCAGTTGAAAGGCGGAGGGTGGCAGCCACTTCTTCTTCTTCCTCTTCTTCTTCTTATTCGCGGCGTAAAGAGCGGCGGTCGATTCGCGGCAACTGACTTAAGCAAACCAACGGTCCCTTCCGCTGCAACGCCACTTCTCCTCTCCCTCGTGTACAGAGCACTGCATTTTAATAACAAGGCAATCCATGCGACTTCTCTTTTCACCATCTTACCTATCATAGCAGCCGATGGCTCACATTGCCCAGGCAACGAGGCCACCGCACAGATGCTATGCAGGTGGCGGGTTGAGACGAGGCCCATTGACAGTTGAGTTGGTGACGTGAGATGACAGTCTAGACGAGCCTGAGCAATCACCACCCTGGCTTAGCTCACTTAATTATGGCGTTGTTTGCCTTGCTTCATTCCTCATTCACCACTGATGCGCCATGTACGATCGACTTTTGTCAGTGTTGTCAGTTGGAAGACGCCAATTCATTTCTTTTCTAAGGCTTACTCGTAGGTAGCATGATGCGCTGCTGTTGGCTCCAATCAGAGGCAGCATCAGGCATCGGGGAAAGGAGTGGTGGGAGTGGTGGTTAAGGCAAGTTACCTACGGCACTGCAGCCACACGTGGTTAGTGAGTGCGGGTGATGAGATGTGAGGTAGTAGCGCGTGTGTGAGTTGTCATCGCCCATCTCATGTCACGTCATCGTGTCGTGGCATGATGTGAGGCTGAGGTTCGACCCAGAAATGCGCTGTGTGCGCTGTAATAGCGACGAAGAAACTCTTCATGAGTGGGTGGAGGAATAGTGGGCATAGGAATGAGGTGGAATGCCAACAAACTCTCCAGTAGTAGGGGAATGCTGTAAGCGTAGGCACTCTGCCTGACATCAGCGGGAATTGGTGGTTGCGCCTATCGACGCATGCCTTAATACACTCACGTCAGATTTTGCTCTTCCAAGGATTTTTTATGCAAATTGTCCTGATAAAAGTTGACTTGACTGCGTAACAAATGTCGCATCCAATGGGAGCGCATTTGTTGATGGGCTGCGTCGGCACGCCAGAGGGGACAGTTGATTCCCCAGGCGAGACCTGTTGGCAATCAGCACGCGCTCAGCGTTGACCTGGCCGTCTGCAGTGCACCAGTTAGACTTGCGTCAGCCACACTTGTCCACTTGGAGGGCCACTAGCACGGCCGCTCGGGTCCATCAATACTAATGGTGGAGATTTCAGTCTGAATGTGAATGTGCCTGTGCGTCACAAGCCCCCAACCTCGCTGGACATAAGTTGACATCCTCCCGTTGGTGCAGTATATGACGAAGACAAATTTCCTTAGCAGACAGCAAAGTCGGTGATGTTGAGGCCCACAATCTGCAGCAGCTTCTCCCCAGCTTGGCTTCGGCAGTCAACTGACCAACAAAATGAGCCAATCAACTAAAACCAACAAATCGCTCAGTTCCAATCACTGGCTTCCTCCTTCAAGTCGTAGGATCTCCTACACTGCGACGGTGGAAAAGGCAGTGGGATTTGAGTGAAGTGTGTTTGCGTGCGAGGTCACGCCTAGTTGTCTTGCCAAATGCGCTCAAGTGCATGAGAAGGGAAGGCGGAAGAGGAAGGGGAAGGAACAACACAAACTCATTGCTTGTACGATTCATTTTGTTTTAAAGTGGACAGAGTCATCAAGGCGCTAGCCCAGCGTTCATGGGTGGCGCACACGGCAGTTTGTGCGATGCGTGATTCGCAAGCCGGTTCGAGCAAGGCGATGGTGGCAACACACTGCAATGCAGTGTTTTTGTGAAGCGCGAGCGTCCACTTCAATGTGACTGGTAACTTTGTTGTTTGTTTGGTCTACGGGAATGCATCCATGGGCATTCGCACTACCAGTCACTCCCCAACTCACCCACTGCATCAACAGAATGTCCATGCCGTTTTCACATTCCCGCCTAGCATTCACTGTGGAAGTCCCTTCCCACCACCACTACCACCACCACCATTGCCTCATTGATGCAAGAATATCATATTGCCCAAGGTGAATTGGAAAGTCTGCTTTGGTGATCGCCAAAAAGCACCCGTTATATGGCATTAAATCTACACGCATTAGTACTACGCAAAATGCTTCGACGAATGTGTCAGAACCTAACAGCACTTCACCCAATGCACTTCAGCGTTCACGTAATTCAATAGTTTGACCTGATGGCGCCAAAATTGACCACTGACTCCTGTCGAATCAATTAACGCTGTGCAGCCGGTGCACACCCTCGTCACACCGCACCCATCACGCACTACTTATGGACTGATAGTAGACTGCTTCATCCTCGCCCTCCACGCAACGCGGCCACCGGGTCGAATCGCCTTTCCATCTCATTCCCCTACCGCTTTCACCCTACCACCTTATTCGCTGGCATCGACGTCCAGTCGCGACTGCTTTGCTGCCCACTGCATGATTACATTAATGTTCGCGTCAACACACGACCAATTGCACTAACTCGTCCGGATGGTAAAAGACGTGGACACATGGTTAAAGCCTCCTACAAAAACTTCGAGCTAGTAAAATTTGCCCACGCTTTATTTACTGCAAGATGCACAAATTGCTCACCCATGATGACATTCAGTGAAGTCGGTTGTAGCATCCCAGTTTACAACACTGTCACACATGCGTGACGCTGTTCACCCATGCGTTATTCGCTGCATAAAGCCACTATTTCCTTATGTGACAGGCTACACAACTGTGCACTCACGCCATTCTACACCATCTTCACTGTCTTCATGCACACCTGTGTGGTCATTAACGCATCCCTCTGACGTCTACTCAGTGGAGGCACACAAACCGCGAAAAGAAGACAGAATTGCAGTGAAGGCCCTAATGGGTTCACGCAATCACGCTACAGGGCAAGCAAAATTAAGTATGTGTAAGCAAGGGGCAGGAAGGAAAGAATCGGGATCAACTCTTAACCACGAAGACAGCAGAAGAAGCGCCTTTGCCTTCTACGACCCCTCTGATTCCGGATTACCGGGTTAGCGTTTCGAATCCACAACGTTGCAAGAGGAGATGCAGGAGTGATGAGAAGGTGGCAATGATAGGCAAGGAGAGGGAAGACTGCTTCAGCACGGACAACTTATGGCGGCGTCTAGCTACCCAATCGCACCACCACCACCATCGCTGCGGCACCGCTCTGCGGCAACAGGGCCACAAACCATGCTGACTTGGATTATGGCGAAAGCGCCAGACACGCTCATACCAATGCTACTAGCTCGAACAAATAAACAAGTTGCCTCCAAGATCGACGCAACTGCTCCACTGCTACCCAGTTGCTTGTGGACGACTAAGAGCTAAAGCACAGAAGCATGACTCAGGTCTTGGGCTAGAGATGTGGAGTGAAATGAAAACAGTGACACTCACTTTAGTTGGTGTTGGCCAGGTGCTGCCTACTTTTCGTGTGGGCAGAGGCACATCGAGGCTCATTGCACCCTCGCTGCACCCGAGTGCACCGAGGTGGAAGGCGACGATGCATTCATTGGCAAATTGCGTGCCCCCCTGTAATGCGGTCGCAACCCACGGATCTACGAAGCAACACCGTTATTATCAAATCGACTGTGAAAGAGAAGGAAGTACGCATCAATGCCACACTCGCCACCGACAGTGGCCGCCAGCAACACAACTTTTTACCCAGAATACGCACCACATTACTGCGCACTTCCCTCTCAGTCAACAGCATTACAACGCCAATGAAATGCCCCAATTGCATGAAGATTGCGCATCGATCGGCCACCCGAAGAGGACCATTTGAAATTCGCATGCGAGCGCACATGACGGCGTCCAATCAATCATCAAGGCGCGGTCGACAACCTGCGCAAAGGCAGGGCATGGGCACAAGCGTTGGTGATTGCCTTGAAGAAGCCATCAACCACTGACGGGCAAGTCGATGCCACTCGCCCCGCTCCAAATCTCTTCACGAATGCTGGTCAAAGCCAAACCATTTCGCTACTCTAATGGTCTACGGTGAGGTCGGAGCACATGATTCACAGTCATGGCAACATCCTCGCTAGCCCACTGAACCAGTGCTCCACGCCACATCGTTAAGTGGCAAGTGCGTCCCACCTTCCACCTGGACCAGTCACATTCGGCCCTTTTCAGTGGGTCGTCCCCGATCCACTGCCTACATGGTCTACTACGATATGGCTCAGAAGAGTTGCAACCTCCACGCAATTAGTGAGCATGCAAAAGTCTCGATTAGACAGAGCCAAATTTAAGGAAGTTAGTATATTCATAGCACCAAACCGCCAATCATGTAATGCGTGCACTTGCTGACGGAGAAGAAGAAATGCATTGATAATGAACACACATATCTAGACACATCCACTTCCAACCGACTGAAGATACCGGCACCTACATTAAATCATAATGATTCACCAACTCACTGCCGTTCTGTTCACCTTTCACATTCGGTCAAAGCACTGACGTCTAGCACCTCATCGCTCACACACACACACACACTGCATGGTAAGCACTCAAAGCCGATCAAGTCCACCAACAGGATGCAAATGCACAAACAGCAAAAAGGGCACTACTAAATCCACACCAGCGCTTCGAAGTAACACCTCGTGTGACGACATACTAAAAGGCCTGCCTCCAATGCTTGGCTGCAATCCTACCACGATTGCACGCACTCTCCCTCCCCAATTCACTTCTAGACGATTCTGCTCAATGAACGCGACTAGGAAATGAGAGGCGATCATCTTGCAACAATGTCTTCCACCGTTCTCACTCCCACTACATCGCCAGACACCGCCAATTATAGCAACTCTTTGTGCAAACGAATCATCCTTTCCATCGATGGTAATTTTAATGTTGCGATGGGCGACTACAATCAAACAAAGATTGTGTTTGCACCAAACTGCAAAACTACTGCACGTTCTACAATGCACTCGTCATGAGGTTTTAAAACACAACTGTAACGTGACTAACTGTTTTGGTAGAGTATGAACGCCGCATACTACTAATGAAGCTCTAGGTGACCGTGGATTCAAAAAATGAGGCTTGAGAATGCATGCACAATGTAGCTAATACATATGATAGGTAAAATAAAGACGGGTTATTACTAGTAAAGCCTTAAGCTGCTGCAGAATCAAGATTTAAAAAAACTGGCTAAGACAATACCCACATGGTCCAGTTAAACAAACGCCAAGTGCATTCGGTCTCCAAGCCTGCATTTACCCTCCCTTATAACAACCGCGCACATGTTTCTGCCACATGGGTAGCCAAATCGCAGTATTGCAGGCAGACCATCAGAATATGACAAGTAGACAATAGCGTGGTTTCCGGAGATGCAGGATCCACTAAGAAGGCAGAAATCATCAACGAAACGTAGATGCGGATTCTCGCCGAAAGCGGTGTCAGAACTCAATTAATTCGAAGTCACCGGTGCAATTACTATAGGTTATTGAATTTGACCACTTCGCGCAGTACAAACGCATCAGTGAAACACCATCGCCACGTGGAAACACGAATGAAGCAGTTAAGAGCAGCAGAGTTGTGCAACTCATTACCGAAACAGACAAACAGTCCAGCCCAGCCACCTCTGAATATGCAATCCAGTTTTGAAGTGTATTACCCACGACTTCTGGGTTGACTCGTAAGGACTTCAACAAACGCACCATAGAATCCACTTTCATCATCAACCGCACCAAAAAGGACTGCTTGCCCACCTTCCAATGCTTGGTTGATTACAAATGCACCAAAGAAAAACATCGTAACACGCGACAGTGAGCCAGTGGGCCAGTTAGTCGCGAACAGGCACAATGACCTTAAAAAGCGACTATGGGAAGCCACTGCACTACATTTTGTTAATAATACTAACAAAGCGCATACATTAATTAGACAACGTAATAAGCAAACATTATCCCTACTAATGCAATGAAAAACTGTATAATTGAAATATGGAACGGTCTTTCCACTATCAAGGGCGAGGTCTTTGGTCTTTCCCGATATTTAAAACGATGACATACACACGTGCACTGTACATGCTTTTTCATTTATTTGTCATTAGTTAACTAAG
>CM043731.1:24250584-24296098 GCA_023968675.1 Taenia pisiformis | reverse complement strand
ATTTCAGTTCGTGGGTGGATGAGGCAGTCATGTAAGATCTAGTGGTGTTGGTTGTGTCATGACGAAATTACGAGATGATAGCGCAGCATACACCGGTACAGGAAAGGAAACGCTTCGTCTCAGCATTACGACGACTGGCCTCGCAGCTTGGCTGCAAATCACATGGCTCAGATTCGAACGGACTCTGCACGGAAGAGGAACCGCAGCAGTTGGGAGAGGTGGACATGAGTTGCAGCACATCCTCTGTGCACGTGGCACAGAAGCAGGCGTCTGCGAGCGACACGGCGCTCATGTGCTGGTAATCTTGCCACGCACAGTGAATGGATGGGATGGTTGATGGCTGAAGCATGGTTGGCTCACCGTGGTTAACGGTGGCGATCACTGTGTCTGGCACAAGTTTGAGGTCAGTCAAAGTACGGTGAATGGGTTTCCGCCATCACTAGGCACAAGAACTAGGGGGCTGGAGGTGTGCCTCGAGAGCCATTCCACCAGGAGTAGGTCAGTCTGTGTAGAGTAGCAGCAACACTAGGGCCACCGTCCCTACCACTGTTCATCATGCCAACAATCGAATAAATCTACAAAAGCCACATATCTGAAGTGGGTATGCCCATATTAATGACATTCACACTTAAATCCGCAAGTGCTGCTTGAATCTTGCTTGGGTAGGTGCATTAGCTTTCAAAGTGACAGGCACAATTGGGGCACTCGTCATATTATGCCCTTACTCTGAGCTTTCTCATCTTCACTAACTCAAATGGAATGTTTCGCAAGCTACGTAGTATGGATGTGTTGAAGCGCTTTAGGTGAATAATTTCATCTTCTTTATGCCGCAGCTACGTAGTGTGGCATTGACTGTTCTTCCTGCTCTGCATAAATTTGCTGATTTTATGCCTAAAAAACTATTTTACTTATTATGTTAAGTAAGATGAATTTAAGAGGTTCACGAGACGCACTTTGCATCGAGTGTCGGATGAAGTCGAATTATGTTGGTCAACATAACGCTCAAGTCAATGGCTTAAATTATGGCCGCCGCCCAAAAAATGCTGTGGTGCATAAAAGTAGTGAGAAATGAGTTTGAATGAGAGTTGGGGAATCACATCAGTGATGGCAAATCAACTGTCCTAGTTCCCAGATTTGGCAGTGTTACTGATGGAAGAATTGAGGTAATCTGACTGCTCAAATATACAACGCTGTGAGCTTCAATTATACCAGTGGTGGATGAAGCGATTGCTAGATGTTTAGCAGAAGGAGAGCGAATTTGACTACATTAAATAGACTCATTATCTTAAAATGCATCTTCCGCTGTGATGGTTAAAACGGTGATGAGGCGGCAATGCTGCTTATTACGCTTGCCTGCTTTTCCATACGTCCGTGGAGGACACTCGATACTGAAAGTGGCACCTTAAAGAAAAGAATTTGTAGCTGGCATCACTGACTTGACATGTAGTGTTCTAAGAACCCTCAAATCAGCTGGCGTCATCACTTTCGCCACTAAAATAAGCCGTGTTTATGCAACTGTTCCATGCCAAGCGTTCACTAGCATAATTCATTTCTGTGAGCCAGAAAGGAACTGCCTTGCACTGCAGACGCTTGGAGGACCTCATCATCACTCATTACCAGATGCGATCTGGCGTCGGTAGTAAGTTGAGCTTGAGTATGCGTATTCGTCCCAACGACAGTGAGATTAGACTCCAGGTGGCAGGCGCCTTCACGACACATCCACTTGGTTGTATGTGAGCACCAAAAATAGCTGATGGATCACCTCAGGTGTGCGTTTCACCGAGTGTTATTTGCCGGTCCGCAATGGCACTCTTCAACTCACAGTCGTTAATCATTCTGCGTTGCAATGGGGCGATGCAATTTCTGCCGTCTTGACGATGCACAGTGCCTCAGAGGGGCTTAAAAAGAGTGGAGAATGCAACCTGCCAACGCTTGGGAATAAGATTTTTTGCTCAAAAAAATGGCAAGAGAAGAATGCAAGACTTGTAGACTCACAAGTTGTCAGCGAGGTGCATTCCACTTCACGCAAGGCTTCCAGTCGACCAAGTCTCGCCTACGTGACCATCAAATACGAAGGCCAGGGAATGTGAGCTGAGGTATGATGAGCGAAATCTGAGGCCAATCAGCTCTATATGCCCTTGGCATTGCATAACATTAAAATGTCAAGCTAATGAAGGCAAATTTCTCAAATGCATCGTGGATAATTGAATTGGCGAATGCTGGCGTGCACGGCGACGGAGGATTGGATTGCATTGTATGGGCATTCTGTGAGTCTACATAAGCGCCCGAAATCGAAGCATGCCAATGAAAGAAAGCATCAAACATGCATTGCTGTGTGGTGAACAGATGGAAGGCTTCATCGCTGCAATGCCACAAATGTGTGTCGAGTGAGCGTGCGAATTTAGAGTGCGAATCTATTCGCACACCTGAGCAGAAGCAATTTAAGGAGTTTCACGTAGAGTGGACAAGGCATGGCACCCACAAATGCAATGAAATGAAATAAGCGGCATGGATGTCAATGAGATGGACGGATGGATGGATGGGTGGATGGATGGATGGGTGGATGGATGGATGGATGGATGAATGGATGGATGGATGGATGGATGGATGGATGGATGGATGGATGGATGGATGGATGGATGGATGGATGGATGGATGGATGGATGGATGGATGGATGGATGGATGGATGGATGGATGGATGGATGGATGGATGGATGGATGGATGGATGGATGGATGGATGGATGGATGGATGGATGGATGGATGGATGGATGGATGGATGGATGGATGGATGGATGGATGGATGGATGGATGGATGGATGGATGGATGGATGGGACTCGCTTCGAAGCCAAAACTGCAAATGGGCGAAGTGAAGTCGGATGTGTCTGATTTGGGTGAGCACAAGCATCTCTGCCATTCCACTTGCTCTCACCGTCAGCTAGCATCTGTGCATGCGCCTCACATCAGTTTTGGCTGATGTGTGGCTCGATTTCCACCTACGTAGGTGGGCACGACTTTTTGCTGTCCACAGACTGCATCGCAGCTACCGTACTGCTTCCTCTAATATGCGCCATTGAAAGCCAAGCTCCACGTCTCGCTACTTGCGTTAATCTTGCACAACCCTCGATGAGTACTTGGCGCTTATCTTGTCGACAGCATTGTTGCTAAAATCGGATAACTGGAGGCTGCTTTTGTCCTTCTCATCTTTTGTTTCTCAAAGGTGTTGAGGTACGACATAAGCGACGCTGTGAAACACGCCCAAAGCTCTCAGAATCAGTCCTGCATGGGGAATGAGGTGAATAGTGCGAATAATCTTCATCGCATCTGCTCACACTCTATTCCTCGCCACCTTCGATCCCATTGAAATTGACGTGGCCAGCATTCGGTTTGTTGGTGCAACCCACTCCATTTTGATGAAATCATCAACAGGCAGTCACATTCATAAGATCCCTTCCTTCACAATCTTCCAAAGGAGCAACAAACGTCGTGGGCCAGTGGGGTTAGAATCTTCTAGTAGAGTGCATTTGGTCTGTTTAGCCCATCCTCGAGGTCTACGCAGACCGTTCAGTGGACCGATCTCCCCTGACGACAACAGATGAGGGAATGGCGGTGAGCGGCGTCATCGCGAGGCGCTGCTCACGGAGACAGCCGCAGGCGTGGGACGTGTGCTGGCAGAGTCAGACTAATGCAGCCTTACAATGCGACTGGACACGGTGCCCGTGAGGTTTCATTTCAGTGCATGGACCCTAAACAACGCGTTGAATCGCAGTAGCCTTCCACATCAATGCATCACATTGCATCGGCGGAGGTGCAAAGACACCACCATTTCTGCTGCTATATGGAGTCGCTGGTTTTGTAGGACTGCATATCATCGCCTCAGTAATGCGTCTCCCACCTTAAATGGCAAGTGAGGCCACCCACCCTCCATCCCATCTAGCCATTATCAGTAGCGTCATTTCCTCTGTGGAGAGCCTAACGCCGACCACACCTTCCACGCCCTCCGACCGCAGCCGGATACCACGCCAGCACGCAGGCTAGATGAGGTAAACTGAAGGTTGAGGGATGATTACAAAGCAATTTTTATATGATTCGGTTGGAGGGACCGATGTAGGCAGGCCGCAGCGACGGAGAAGTTAAGAATAGCACTTTCAAGTTCCCCATCTTGATATATCATTAAGGAATTTAATTGCAACTGTCAAGTTTCCAAAATCGGATTAAAAATGGCCATAGAAAATTGTTACATGGCGCGGAATTAGTGCTTCCGCAGCCGGCAGGGCGGAAAAGCCCAGACAAAGCGCGCCACAACATATCACGACCTTCGTGCTAGTGCGACTGACACTCTGGAGGGCTCATTCACCACAAACACGTATTCCGCTCGATCTTGACTCTTCACCACTCGGTGGAAGTACACTATCCAGTAGATGGAGAGGCTGACAAAGTAAATAGACGCAACGGTCATACAAGTGGCCATAATATAGAAATGGGGAGACAAGTTGGGAAAAGGAATGGGAATGGTAGCCTCGGAAAAGGTGAAATAGAACCACCGAATTGATAGGGCTGCGAGCAGTAATACAGTGGGTTCAAAGACGGATAACAGACACATCTGCACAGGAAAGACAGCCCACAGGGATTGCTGAAAGGGAAAAGTGGACAGTACACTGATGAGTGGGAAGGAAATTCGAGGCCGTGTGATGGCCAAGTGGCTCCGCAATGAGTGGGTGAGGCGAGCATGAGGAAAGCAGCAACTCACCTTTCCCACAGGCACCGCGCACTTGCGCATTTCGAAGGGAAAATGGCACAGCTCACACGAGTTTAGGTTACTCATGCCAATCCATCGTTGAAGACAGTATTGGTGGACAAATTTCAAGCTGCCGTCACACAGACATGGAGCAATCAACGGTCCGCACGACTCCTGATCGGTGTCGTGACAGATCCGGCAAAAGGGCAACCCCGGACTGCAGGATGTGGGAGGAGGTCCAGTGCCACGAGGACACTCGCCTCCACGCACACTCTGCGAGGCCGGTGGTTGGCAAGTGGTGGAGGCACTAGCAGAAACTGGCGAGGAAGCTGCTGCGTCTGTAGAGGTAGATTGAAGCAGGGAGGGCGGAAGGGTCAGATGGCTTTGTTCCCCTTCTTCTGTGCCGCTCGCCTAGTATGCAGATAGCGAAGCAAAGTTTCTTAATGCCGATATGTGCTGATGCGACTTGACAAACACTGACAAGATGGACAAATGAGGGTGTACAGGGTAACTATTCATCACAGAACGCGAGCTATTCACCACACGAGGTTCGATGTGCTGCCAACGGCTACAGGGCTCTTTTTCACTGCGAGGGAAAGCTAATGAGGCAACTCCTACGGCGTTGCTTGAGAGTGAATGGGGAAGTGCCCCAGGATAGGCATCAGGAGAAATCACAAAAGAAGCCTCTTTGCAAAGGGTGTGAAAATTTGCCTGATTATGCTAAGAGTATCAAGGCGAGTGGTGCGCAAGCATCATCAGGCGCACCCGTAAACTTCCACTTCGTAGTGGAGTGCGCCCTTAATAGCCACGCAAACTTCAATTGCTCAATTCAATTCAGAGCATGAGGAGTGTGAGCCGCAATTACGAATTCACTGCACGGCTCTCGGAGGAGTGTGAGAATTTGCGTTCCACGTGAAAGCAGGAAAATTGCAGTCGAACAGCACAGCAGTAGGCAATGCTAAGTAGTGGCAAGTAGAGGAACTGCGTGGGTAGCCCGATTCGTTGATACGTCCTCGCGAGATGACGCGTTCCTCCAACACACTGACAGAAGTCAGTGGGGCGAATCAAAGAGTGTCTTTATTCAAATAGAAAAGCCTTCAATTTAAAAATGACTAGGCAAGTGGCGGTGGCCCTAATTATTACATTCCAGCAACCACTGGCAGGAAATTGTCCATCATGCAATTGGAATGATGCGAGGAGGGATCTGTCACCAGTGCATATGGAATCTACAGGGAATGCATTTGCCAATAAACGAAGACGGCCTGACACTCCACAGTACCAAACAGCCTCCCGTGGGATTACCTCACAGAATTCCCATTCGACGCTCCATGCTCCGGTACCATCTCGTTTCGCTTTACTCGCCTATCCCCATTTCTCGCCCTCAGGCTCTGTGCTGCAGTTGAGTGGAAGAGAGAACAGCCATTCGAATGAGAGGCAGCTCGCACTCAGACGGTGCAATCAACCACTTCTGTGCGTGGTTGTGTAAGTGTACACTCGCCTCACATGTAAATTACTACACTGCACACCGGTTGACCTGTTAAAGCCTTGAATCAACTAGCAATTTCTCACTTTAGATGTCCGAATCATTTGTTGGCCTCTTCTTCCTAGAACTTGCCCCGTTCCGGACTCCTCCTTTGGTTTGGCATTCCTACGGCTGAGTTACTTAGGGCACGCATATCGTGCTTTGTTTGGCAATGCAAAAAATTCACGCAGATATCAATCTACATGATTTTTTGGAAAATCAAGGACGTCGGCTACCTTAAAACTCAAACCAGAAGCGTCATCGGTAATTGGATAAAAATGAAGGAGGAAAGACGCAGCTGCCTTAAACGGAATTACATCAAATCATGTCAAAGCACCCCAAAATCTACTAATAAATGTGCATTTTAGTTTTTAGTGGAATGGGGTTGCTACACCCACAAAACCTCAAATTCACAAGCATGCAAGTAAAACATTTTCATTCGATGGGCGGAGAGCTTGTCAATGATTGCTGCAAACATGCATTCAAAGGCATAAATGCGCTTTGTTAGTTTTCCTTCCTAAGACCATTTATGTTGCTTTGGTTTATTTTTTGGCCTCTAAATAACCACTTTCATAAACTGACAATCCTCAGTAAGCAAGTGAGAGGCAACTGGTAAGAATCAAAAACTTCACCGGGAAAGCTTTGCTGATGCTTCAATAATGACCAGCATTTAGCAAATAGATGTGTAGATGTGTAGCGTTTGTCCTTAGCTGGTGTTGATTGTACCCTCCTGACGCAAACACGCAGCAAGGAACGCGTTCACGATTGGGTAGGCTAGGGTTGAGCGCATATTAGTCGGAAGAGGAGGTAAAGAAGTGCTGGCTAAATGAAAGGCGCTTTACCTAATTTCAAGCATACCGGTTTTTTTTGCAAAAAACCCTTGCGAAGATAGCAGCTTTTAAGCATTTAATAAGGTTTTAAATTCGGAATAAATGCAATCAAAATATCCATATCAGAATATTTTAAATAAACGTACCTCATCACTATTTGAAACGTCATTTAGATACCTTAATTTGCGCCGTAGCTCTTCCAGATATGTAATTTGCATCGCCTGCATGATCTTACCACCTGCTATAAATCAATTGAATGCTTGCGAATGGTTTACGAACATTCGGACGCCGTATAATATTACCAGTCAACACAGTCAAACAAACACGAAATCAGATAAAGTTACATGCTTTTTTTAGCAATGCAATTATAACAATGAAGCCTCAGTTACAAATCAATCAATGCAACAAACTGAAATTCTTTTCGCACATCAAAAGGCTCAAATGCAATCACATTTCTTAAACATGTAGGCCTCTTTGCTAAGGACATTAAAGTGGTTTTCAAATCCATTTTTTTTATTACTGTGATAGCACAGGTGCTGCAAGATTTGCTCTTAGAAATAAGCCCAAACTTAACAACGTTGCTAGCTTAAAAGAACAGAAAATCCGTTCTAAGCATTGCTTTACATTCCTGTTGCATCTCAGCTAGGGTAGAACTAAAAAGCGACTCGAATTGCCTCGTGAATGCATCGATTTTATGGTCCTACTCTCCTAACATCAAAATTCTATGGATCAAGTGAGGCCTTATTACGAGATACTCCCTACGTTTAGCTATGCCTAATTACGCCCTACCCCAACTCCACTTGTAGTAAGTTGGAGTAAACCTTCCACTACGACTTCACACACTGCCACGTAACAGCGATGCTGCGTAGCCCTCCAATCATCCTGCCTTTCCACCGTCCAAACCATTCAAACAGACAGATGAAATGAATGGTTGGCACGGAGTTGTGTCCATGGTGAGGGAAGCACGGGCACTACACTCTGACTTCCACTTTCCCGGTGTTTCTGCTGTTGGAGATGGCACATCGTCCAACCCCTGGCGCTCAAGCTACTGAATTAAACTATCGGTGCCCTACAACACTCCAGCATAGGCAGTTGAAACGAGATATTCCGACTAGTGCAGGAGGGATCACCCAAAGAGAATCAGAATGCCCGCAAACACCAAAGCGTCAAAACGGTTTCCGGAGAGTAAGGAATTTCTATTCTTCCCGGATGGCTTGCAATCCCTCGTACTATATCTCCGCCCAATTCCTTTCACGTATTTTCAATTCTCATGCTGTCATTTTCTGCCCGTCGCACAGAATCGGTGCTTCGCATCCCCCTACAGCCAGCTTTTCTCGCCTAGGTCGCCTATCACTGCCACTACAGCAGGTGAGCGGGGAGGTCCCCGGTTTCCACATGCCGCACCATTAACCAAGCGTCCCAATTTTCGCACTTTTCCGAAACGTGATTCCATTCGCCTAGCCTTTATCTAGCAATCCACACGTCCGTCAATCTCAAACTAGGAGAGTTGAGGTAACAATATGCTGAATGGATGGAGAGTGCTACACCCACGGACGCTGCCGTCAAATACTACCCAAAGACAAGCTCTCAGCAAATCTTGCGGCTTCCCAGTCTTGCATACTGCTACAGAATCAGACATCCGACAAGTAATTACAGAGCATTCCATAATTTAATCCATGCAGTTACCAAGTTTCGAACCTACACTTGGTCCATCCCACATCGAGGCAACCAGCCACGATTGATAGTGGATAGACGCTTCTGCCATCATCTCCTCCCCAAAGACAATCATTTCAACCCAAGTGATGTCCCCTTCCTTTCGCAGCCTCGCACCTCACACTCCCCACACCGCACAATCTCAGTCCGACGTTGAAAGCACCTCTCACGCACATCCTCTACGCATTCGCAGGACACATGGAACGCAATCAATCGCCCACTGGCACCCACATCCGCACAACTCCAAGACTCACACCCGAGTCGCGACGCATCCACAAATGCACAAACCACCACCCCCGAGGACTTCCAAGCCAATGAGGCAGCAGTTACGATGACAGAAGGGGCTAAAGTGTACAGGGGAGGTACTCGCCACATCACTCCATTGGCAACAAAACGTCAGATGAATGATGCGATGGAGGAAGATAGTGGACGGGCCTCCGCTCGCCCCGTCCTACCCATGTCACCACCGTTCTTCCTCCTCAACGCTCCATTCGCAAAACACATTCCACCAACCCTCACAATGCAACTCGGTGGTCCACAAAATTCATCACTCAACATCCAAATACTTCAGCGCATTCCAATCCAAGCAAACTAGACTCTGCCAAACACAAGGTCTACTGCCATCCAACATGGTGAGGCATACTCAGCGCCGCAAGCCCCGACGACTCAAAGTCTGCACAGCATTCGTCCATCGCAGAAATTTATCCAGCCATCCACCACACTGAGTTCATTTTATGTCGGACAAACAGAATCCGTTGCCATTATTGTCTCCTGATTGAGGAGATAATCTGAAACATGAAAAGCCTCCCAAGCCAAAGAGAATGCGAAGCAATTTACGCATTAAATGTTGCATTTTCACACGCATTGATGGATCCCACTATTCCACTGGGTGCTGTGCAGTGCCGAGTACTCCGAACTTCTTCTCACAGCAACAGCACCGACTGCTTTCCATTCAGCGTTGAATACACCTCTCACGAGCACATTTCACACGTCTACCACATAGGCGCCACGCAATTGCCCAGTATTTCTCCAATAATTCCACTGCCAGCATGCTTGACGAAGAGCAAGGCCACAATTGGAAATGCCGATCGGAAGTGTGCCACCGCAACCAGTTCCATGTGGCATTAAGTGGGGAGGAACGAAAAAATACAGAAATGTGTAGAAACAATATGGCAGCTGCATTTCTGCGCCTGCAACGGAAGGTCCAGCGCAAAGCCAATGGAGGTGGAAAATCCGTCGACTGCACTCCCGCCGCTGTCTGCCTTTAGCTCCGTTCCCCCTCCTTCACGTCGAGCGTCTAACAAAAGAAAACATGGCGACATCAAGTGAACTCCACCACCAAACACTTGCCCCACCTCGATCACCTCCATAGCTACCATTAGGCATTACAGCCATCAGAAGCATCTCACTCACAATGATCTAGCCCACCGAGAATGCGAAACCGACTGTCTGAAATGTCGCACACTGATTAACAGTGACAGGACCAACCACTTCAAGCCCACAAGGCATCTCCTCTTCGGGAAGCCTCATCCACTTACCCAAAAAACTGAGCAACAGGAAAACATCACCAACATATTGGTCAGTCCAATAGCGCGTTGTTCCATATGAAATGATTACGGTGCACCAACGCTCTACTTCGCATTCCAAAGTAAGTGGATCATGGCTCCCCATGTCCACCGACGTCCCTCCAATTCACAGTGCGAGCTACCACCGAAGCAAGACGCGACCACATTGAACACTGCTGTCCGAGGGAGAACAGTGAAGACTGCATGCAACCAGGTTTTTGCAATTTCCTGACGTCAGTCCACTGCTCCCAACCCAGTTTATACCAATATTACCTAGAGAAGAACTAGTCGCTTACATCGGTGACACCACCCTCGCCATGGATTGCGCATTACACTATGACCATACAGACTATTAAGCATTGGGTACGTGGAATACCATCGCAACCAAAACGCACAAACCAATTCCGTCAAAAGAAAGGCACAAAGTGGGAACAAATGAAATCGCAACTGCAAATGCTGCAGAGAATACACCCTTCCAACGATCTCACGGGCTTTATCTTCAAATTGGTTCAAGATGGTTGAATGGAGACGTGCATTCCTGAATCCGCCCACTCACACCTACAATGGCACCAATACCCCACAACTCCTTCCCACTAGCTCATCAATGATGCAAGATGCATCCAACCTCAGCCTGCTCCCGTAACTCCCACATCAAATCTCAAAACCAATGCATGCTGAGGCTGCCTCCGTCCCACCTTCACATCCAAATATGGCAGCTACAAATAGTCTTCCATTAAATTCTTTGTGAATGTCACGCTCCCAACTCCGCTACTACTGGTGACCGCATGAGGTCCGATCGCCACACGATTGACACCACCACAGGCAACATTACGTCTGAACATTTGCTAGCGATTCCCCTGACTCAAGACTTATGCAGAACCTAACCACTTACACACGAAGCCTGTTCTACCCTCCCAACGGCGTCATCCTCACTTCCTATCACTTGAATTCCCCCCTTCACCTCCCGAACAATTGCTGCATTAGACGCGCATACTTCTTAATAACCTTATTAACGAATGCATGCATAGATGGACAGACGAATACATTTCAGGTACACAGATGAGGCAGTGTCCACCCTCAAACGATGGTCAAATGAAGTGCAAAACGGTATCCGATAGGGTTCCGTGAGAAACTCTAATGAGTTGGGCACTAAACGCAGTTAGCATATTACCAGCCAGCAATCTTGGAGTACCATTTAAAAAAGTTTGAAAAAGCGACTCCTTCTCTAAATGCACGCGTAAAATCACGCCTGCCGTAACCTCCCAACCTAGGCGTCTCAGCTCAAGCCAAATAGTGACATGTTGCAGGCTACATAAGTGTTGCAGAGAATTCACAGGAAAACAAAGAAATAGTGACACCGCGAACACAGTTGCGCAGAAACTAACATAGAACAAAACAGAGACGAAAGTCCCACAAGCATCGCCTGAACTAAACCCAAAACATGCTTTTAATTACCGCTTAACAGCTGCTGCCAGTCCTTCCAGCAACTCACCTCCTTCCATCACCAACCGACTCAGCCCGCGCCTCCGATTGGAGCAGGTCGGCATTTTGAAAACCGCACCGAAGCAATCGGTCAGCGCACTGTAATATCAAGGTTTTGAGATATTTGGCGAAATCTCCAACACAATTGCTAAGCACAACTGTTTTGTTACATTCTACACTATATTTCAAGCTGCTCTAGCACTTTTTAAGAATATACCTAAGAAAAAAAACTTTACCACGACAGCACCGTATCGCGACCCTCAGAGGATTGATTAAAGTATTGGAGTGTTACAAATGACGCAGGAAAGTACGATTCGAATAGTATTCTTTGTTTGTCAGTAAGGCTGGTCAAGGCCTAACTTTATGTGCATGGAAGCATTTATTGCTTGACGAACATAGAGGGATTATCCACCATTGTCACTTAACAAATGCACAAAAGAGGTTATGCTGGGTATGTAACATTCTGCGCACCTGCAAACGAAGAAAGGATGCTAAGCGTATAACGGAATGCATGAGTTGGAGCAAAGGAGGAATGAGGCTGCTGGCATGCTGAGGAGGCCTACCCACGAGGCTAGTTCGAAACCGCCACCCGTCTTACCGAGAGCCAACCAGCAGTGCAAACAAGAAAACCACTACAGTAGCATCCCGGGTACTTCTTGGAGGCAAAAGATGGCCCTGATGCTAAGACACAGTAAACACATGCATTCAGCAAACAGAGATTTGGGCTACTGGCATGGCCTGGAGGCCTGCCAATCCTGCTAGCATACTCTGGCTGCCTAAGTGACCTACTTCGTAATCTGCTTTTATAACAAACAATGATTGCGGCAGACATTTCAATTTCAGTAGTTGAATGTGAGGTGAGTGGCTTGTCCTCTCAGGCACCTCCTGGCAACATTCTTGTTCATGCATCCTCGCCATTACCTGCGGCGCATTATTACCTGAGATGGAAATGCTGTTCAGGTATTTGCACACATCACCAACTGTGGGCTGATTGTTGGAGGCAAAGTGAGAGACACTTGGACCCTGGGGGTCAAGACGCAATCATCCATGTCACTGTTAACGTAGCGTCAGCATCGGTGAGTGATGTGATTTCATGCTGGCTTGCAGCCTACAACACAACGCAAACTGGCGTGGGCTCTCTACCATCCACCGCTTCTTATTCTGCGTTGACTGCTAGGATGGGAGACAAGGTGTGTGACCTCTCACCCATTCTGTGTACCAAAGCAGGGTTTGTTGAATTAGCACAGTTCAGTACGGCTGTGAAGGCGGAAGTGACACTGAAACTGGTATGACTTCGAGACAGTAGACTAATTTAACTGTACCAACGTCCACCGGATTTAAGTCAAAGCTGTGCATCGTAGTTCCCACTGACACCATTCTTGCCTTTACTCAGCTTGATCCAAAAGCCATCCATTCCGCCTGTTTGGCTGAGGCACAGAGGCACGAGTTGCCGTCGTGGTGAGAAATTTGTGGATTGCCTCGTGCCGCGATGGCATTTCTCGAAGGAATGCCGCCTTAAGCTAGCATCTTCACCTCTTCCAGATGTCGTGGGTGTATGTTTGACACCAGTTTTGATGAACTGACTACATCGGTTGGTTGGGGACAGTAGTGAGGATGTAAGAGCCGAACGGTTGACAGATTGGACTGCTGCTTGGAGCAGGATGTGTGTGAGAAGAAGAGGGTAGTGAGAGCAGTGGAAACACGGTGAATGGAAGGTTTTGATAGTGGAAACTTCTTTGCAGCCGTTGGAGATTGAGTTTGACACGCCCGCTGGTGCTGAACGGGAGGAAGACTGGACTGCATCCGCATACTTTGCGGCGTTCTGGAGACTGGGGTGTAAATTGCGAATGCCTCATGGCAGTCTTCTGTTCACACACTGCAGTGGGCTGCCAACGTTCCTATGTGTTGTACAACTCGATTTGTTATGCAAGAGGCTTCCTCCGCGTCCCAGTACAGCCCAGTGTTATGTGGTCGAGTGTGCATGTTGTGGTGCGAGACCATCTGCGTGGTATCAGTGGAACATGCGCGCGTCGTCGGTGTGGGTGAAGAGTGGCGAGGCTAATTCACTGCTTGTGCATTTTCCAACGGTGACGTTTCTTCAAGCAAAGCAGCTGCCTGCGAACTCGGCCCTTCGGCGTGTCATCCCAAGTAATAAAAGCCCGGTTGTGCTTCTGACGCAATCAGTGGGCAACTACCGTGGGCTGCCTGCCTTCTCTGGTACAGCATCTCAGAGTTGTACACCCAATCCCGCCAATTCATTTTGTTCTCTAGCAACTGCTAAGCCATTCGATCAATGACTCTGGGACAATGCAGTCGGAAAGAGGCTGTGATGGTGATCACCCTTGTTCGCCTATTCTTTTGTATGTGATGCTGACGTGGCTGTGGTTTTCTTCAACTATCGAGCGGATCGGAAGTGGAATTACCGTCGGAGCTAGAAGGAAACCCATCTGGACTGTCTGAATGCTGCATGTGAAGAATTGGACGACGCAATGCCTAGGTCTTGCGCCTGCCATGTTGACCGATTGGGGGAATCGAAGTAGCGGGTGAGCTTGGGGCCCTTGACGCACGAAGGCGGCAACTTCTGATAAGGCAAGTCGGCGGGTCCGCCTACATTGTGGCGTGATCTGATAATCTAGTTAGCCCGCCATTTCTCCTCTTGCCCTGCAATGGCCAAACACTAAGTCAAAGCACTACTCTACTGAATGGAAATGACGTGTTCTGCTAAGACTGTGCCTCGGCCTTGCTTTCAGCTTCCAACCACACCGCCCCACCCACAACATCCTCAATAAGCATAGCCAGTGCTGCGAGAAGCGTTTATTTAGCACGATTGCCAACTTCCGCTTGTTACGCGATGCATCGAAGCAAGTTTGTTGGAAGGCGACAGAGCTAAACGTCCTGGTGGAGAGCGATTGACACAAGAAGGAGAAGTAGAGGTGGGGGAAAGGGTGAGGGAGGAGAAGGTGAAATGGATGGCAGTCACGGTGGAAGTGCGTGATGGAATGATCGTGAGATGCTTCAGTTGTAGCTGGTTACGAAGGCTTGCATTGTGCCTTCCAGCAATTTTCTCACCTGTGATACTATCACATTTTTAAGGGGTTTCGCTGGAATGGGAACGGAGAAGATGTAGACGAATGCGTCATCGAAGACCGGTGCCGACAATTGCAGCGCCACTTGTGGACGTGCGCTCCGCTTCACTCGCACAGTAACATTCAACTTCGCTCTCCCAATTGACACTTTTTTGGCAACCTGAAACACGAAAGTTGCTGATCAGTGGAATCGGTTGTTGAAGGGAGCATAAAAAGTGCCGGTGACCTCCAAATGCCTGTAAGCTGTGCGCTAAACGAAATGCTTAGGCGCATAGATGGTGGAAGTGAAGAACTTGACACTTAACTGCCACCGGTGTAGGAGGGTTGATGAGAGGAGAGGGTGGATAGGGAGGAGGAGGTGGAGGCTGAGGCGGAGGCGGAGCAACGAGGAGCAGCAGAGGCAGGAGGGGCAGAAGAGGCAGAAGGAGGATGAAGGAGGAAGAGGAGGGGGAGGAGGAGGAAGAGAGGGGAATGCGAGAGGAGTGAATTTTGTGCGGCAAATTGTAAAATGCGACGGACTTACTTGAATTGGAGGAGTTACCACCAAATTAGTTACATTGAAGCAAATTCCGACCGTGTAAGTTGGCGTCCCGTTGATCACAGTCGTTTCAAGTAAAAAGGGACAAGAGCGAACAAGGCTTCCAATCGACGCCACATAGAAGCTTTTCCCAAATTTTTTCACGTATCCCAGTAAATTTGCTATTGCACAGTCAAGCGTGGAATCTACGATGGAGGCTGGAGAGGCTACGTCAACAACAGGGCGCAGTCGACTCACCTTCATTGGGAGAGGACGCCGAGAGTAGTGCCACTAGAAGCAGCAGAGCGCTAGTGTGGTAGAAGTGCATGTCAGAGTAGCAGAGTTGTCCTTTGCGTCGAGGGTTGGGGGTTCGCGTGTGCGCTGTTGCTGAGCCTGAGCAGCGGCTGATATTTACATCGAAGGCGTTGCGACTTGACCAATGGGAAGGCCTCGGCATTCTTACGCCAGTGAGACGAATGGTGTAACCCAGAGGTCAAGGTGGGTAGCAGCACCATCGTGCGCATCGGCTGAGAGGATGATTGAAGCATCACCAACTCCACAATGTTTCGTCAAGGCGCGTGTGCACATCATCGCATAAACGAGATGCGCACGGATTTCCCTTGGACAGGTTTGTCGCTTCCTCCAAGTATTGTAGGTGTACGTTTGACGTGAACGTGTTGTGGGTAGCCGCTAAAGCGGAGCGATGGACGGGATGAGGTTTGAGTTGTGAGGCGAAAATAGGAGTAGGGAAAGCCAATGGATTGGAAGCTGTAATGAGCGAAAGCTGCACTAGTATTGTAAATGAGTGGGACGACTTCCTCAGCGGTGTGGAAGGAGTGGAGGATGGACCTGGTGCTGCATACTTTCTGGAGTTGGTGGGCAAAGGTGCTACAGTGAGAGCTGCTCATGGGGACTGCTCCACAATTTCATGTTGGCAGCCGTCTGTTCACGCAGTCGTAAAGCCTCACAGTGCAATCAAATGTGCCTCCTCCTCCTCCATGTCTCAGCCTAGCAATGTGCTATTTGGTTGTGTGTGCATGTTGCAGGGCAAAATCATCAGTGAGGCATCACAGAGCTGCAACCATCTGCCAGTGATTGCCTCACACAAAAAAGAAAGACAGGACAGCAGGAAACTCATCCCATTCTAAATTGGGTGCCACATCACTCCCTACTACATTCCACAACAGTCCGATTATGACCAGAAAAATGTGTGCCATTTAAGGCGAATGGTGGCTCGGCTGAAGCATTTGGAAGGCGGCAGAAAAGGACTCGGTTTAGTGTGGCACAGGCCCCCTGCATCCCCAATTCCACTTTGCTGCTAACCATTTCGATGGCTACTTTGGCATGCCATGCATCGGCGCCTGACTGCACTGCTGAAGGGAAGGAATTTGCTTGTTCCTATGAGTGATGCACACACACACACACAGCTGGAACCAATCCACTTGGCACAAAGCGACGGTCCTTGGTGCATTTTGCCAGATGGTCCCATCTACATTTGTCTTGTGTCGCCGCACGACTTTCCTACCACAGTGAGAAAAGCTTGGCTGCAATAAGCGGCATAGCGAGTTTGCTGTGGTGGATCGCTAACATTCAACGATGCACAAATGCTTTGCAGTCGACGATGGAGGTGGAAGAAAAAGTGGCAAACCGTTTGAAAAGTTGCGACAGACCAGCCGACCCACCTCACATCGGCCACTCCCCTCCCTCCCTGCACTTCTTCTTCATTCCCAATCCATTCTGCATGCTGATACCTCAGAATTAGCTTCTCCAGTTCGTCCATTACCTCCCTTGTGCCAACCAGAATGGGTTAACGTGACGTTGGTGAAAACCTCGAGACAGTTTTGTTATCACTTGCGTTCTGTATGGTGGACAACTTCCAATTAATTCCATCACCCACACCTTCCACGTTGGTTCAGCATCGATCAATTAAGGAGGCGCGAGATGTGCAATTTGGAGCCTAAAACGTGTGCAAGACAAAACGAGGCTCAAGTGAACTTGCAGGATTTTGTAGCGAACTCGTGCCTTGGCTTTGCTTCCATCCACCAAGTCACGCCTACACCACTGCCATCCTATTTCTGCTTGTGTGTTTCAACAAACAATCCTCCACTTCCGCCCCGTGCAATGCCATCGGTTTTGATGTTGGTTAGCTACGCCTTCAGGCGAGGTCGTTGAGCCTCCTCTGATGCGCACACACATGTCTGCCCGTCGATTTTTTAAATCCCTCATCCTCCTCTGCGCAGCCCCACCTAGTGATTTGGTGCTGCGACTCCACCTTTTCCCCTTCGACGATCGTCATTCTACCCGATTTCTTATCTCAAACTTTGAGCTGCTGGCTTCATCGGTGGTCCTCACTTTCACTCATTTTGGTGTGATGGATGGTGCCAAGCGCAATGCGTGTGCGTGATGCAGTGACCCTCGAGAGGGCAAATTGTCTTAAGAGATTGACGTGATGAGACGAGGTTGTGTGACGCCTTCGCTCAAACGTCTTTTCAGCTTTCATTCACTTTCAAACCGTTTTGTTTGCGTGCCTATGCAACTTCTTCAGCGATCCAAAGCATTCCTTCTCCCTCACGCTGTTTCGTTTTTTCACCTCTTCATCAGAAGTTCAAAGAGGGCGGTAGATGTGGTCAAGTTCTCCCCACACCTTTCCCTTCATGAATCTGTCCTCCCCACCCCATCCATCTCAGTGTCAGACCAACTCTTCGCCATGGATGCGGACGCACCCGGTGAAACAGTCTGCTCGGCCGACGGCCTTGGCCAGCGACCAATTGACGTGGGCAGCGAATGAGCGGCAGTACATTTTGAAATGCAAGGAAGTGCTCAACTGGTATTACCACGGAGCGTAGATGTTGGCGCTACAGGGCCAATGGCCTCACGAAGAAGCACAGTTAGTTGTGTATGGGAGCAATGCGGTCGGAAGGCAAGCGGAGGCGCTATTCTACTTGATGGAATGAGGGAGCGTGTACAGGCCCACCAGCCTTTAGTTCCGTGGCTACTTGGTCGCGTCACGCTGCGGTTGTCGGTGAAGGAGCCGCTTGGCAGATGCTCTCACTTGATAGCTTCTTACATGCACTAACCCCTTCAAAACCTCCATCTTTGCATTATGAAACATCTCGAACAGGTTACAGGAATGCACCATAACAATAGCAGTTAGCATTGCATAAATAAACAGGTTTGATACTTCCAGTCAACTGCTCATCTTCTCATTCTGCCTTTGGTTTCGCACTCTCCACGAACACGCAGCAACGAACGCATTCACGATTGGGTAGGTTACAGTTGGGCGCATATTAGTGGGAAGAGGAGGTAAAGAAATACTGGCTATGCGAAAGGTACTACACCCATCCACGCAGGTGATGAAGGGACATGCATGTTGACTACCCCTTCTTCTTGCCGTCCGTATTTGTCCAAATTGGCCACAACACTACTGGATTGCGTAGAGTTTCTCTGTAAGCCAAACTACAACCTTGAACCCTCAATCTCAACTCTCGGAATAAGAGGGAGAGCCCATGGTGCGGTCACTCCGCCCTTGCTTCTGCATTGCGCCACCCGCCACTTGGCCCCAAGACATGCACACAAAGCGTGCAACTACACAATCACAGAAGCTCGCGGTCTTTGTGAGTTAAGGCGAGCCAACGACGAAGTGGTCGCCGTCGTACGCACCGGTTGACAGGAGGGGGAATGCATTTGCCACCTGTGAATACCTCACAGAATCCCCATTCGACGCTCCATGCTCCGGTACCATCTCGTTTCGCTTTACTTGCCTTATCCCCATTTCTCGCCCTCAGGCTCTGTGCTGCGGTTGAGTGGAAGCGAGAACAGCAATTCGAATGAGAGGCAGCTCGCACTCAGACGGTGCAATCAACCACTTCTGTGTGTGTTTGTGTGGGTGTACACTCGCCTCACATGTAAAGCACTACACTGCACCCCGGTTGACTTGTTAAAGCCTCGAACCAACTGACAATTTCTCATTTCAGCTCTCCTAATCATTTATTGGCCCCTTCTTCCTTGAACTTGCCCCCTTCCGGACACCTCCTTTTGTTTGCCATTCCTACAACTGAGTTACTCAGAGCACGCATTTCGTGCTTTGTTTGGCCATACGAAAAAGAATTCGCCCAGACACCAGGCCATCTGATTTTCTGCAAACTCAGGCGGCTGGATGAAAGCGATGGAGGACGCGGCTGACACAAACGGAAATACATCAAATCATGCCAAAGCACCCCAAAATCTACTAAAAATGTGCATTTTGGTTTTTAGTTAAGTGGGGCTGCTACACCTACAAAGCCTCAAATTCACAGGCATGCAAGTGGAACATTGGCATTCGTTGGATCGAGAACTTGTCAATGATTGCTGCAAACCTCCATCCAAAGGAATAAATGCGCCTTGTTAGTTTTCCTTCCTGCGGCCATTTGTGTTAGTTTGGTTCAATTTTTCGGCCTCCAAATAACCACTTGCGTAGCCGCACAGATTTAATGGCAGTGAGAAGCAGCTGGTAAGAATCACAAAATTCACCGAGGACGCTTTGCCGATGTTTCAATAATGACCAGCATTTAGCAAGTAGAAGAGTATGCTAAGACGTGTAGCGGCCGCCCTCAGCCGGTGTCGATTCCACCCTCCCCACGCAAACACGCAGCAAGGAACGCGTTCACGATTTGGTAGGTTACAGTTGGGCGCATATTAGTGGAAAGAGGAGGTGAAGAAATACTGGCAAGGCGAAAGGTACTACACTCATCCATCAATTTCTCTACAAAAAGAAGCTCTTGCAAACGTTGCAGCATTCTGAGCTTAAATACTGCTCTGCAGCCAGAAGATATGACGCCAACGCCTAACATGCCTAGGAGAACATTGCGAACGAACGGACCTCATAATTTTCCTTATGGCATTACTGTGCAAGACATCTTCCAGATTACCCAACTCATTCAATACGCCTAGCACCTCTTTTAGAGTTGCCATTCCCAACATCAGCCTGACCTAACAACCGCCTCTAAATCAATCAAATGATTGCAAATGCTGCACGCGAGTCCGGACTCCGAAAGCATTGCACCAATCCACGCAGTCAAACAAACACGCAATCAGACAAAGCTGCCCTGCTTTTAGAAGCGACACTTTTTTAAAAATATTTTAGGTTAAGTTAAAGACACTGCAATCTAGCAATATTTTTTGAGCACCAAAGGGCTCAAAACGCATTCACATTTATGAATCTTGCAGGCATTTGTGCTAACGATCAGATAGAGGTTTTTTCAAAAGCTCTTCTTTTGATTACATGATAAATTTATGCATCGCAAGACTTGCTTCTAAAAATACGTCCGAATTCGGCACTGCTGCTGGCTTAAAAGGACAGAAATTCTGTTTCAGGCATTGCTCTACCTTCCTGCTGCACCTTAGCTAGGGTAGAACTAAAAACACCACGAATTGCCTCGTGAATGCGTTGATTCTATGGTCCTACTCTCCTAACATCAAAATTCTATGGATCAAGTGCGGCCTTATTACGAGATACTGGCTACGTTTGGCTACGCCCAATTTCGCCGTACCCCAACTCCCCTTTTGGTAATTTGAAGGAATCCTTCCACTACGACTTCACACACGGCCACGTGACAGCGATGCTGCGTGGCCCTCCAATCATCCTGCCTTTCCACTGTCGATACCCTTTAAACGGACAGATGAAATGGATGGATGGCACGAGGGTGGGTCCATGATGAAGGAAGCACGGGCTGTGCACTCTGACTTCCACCTTCCCGATGTTTCTGCTGTTGCAGATGGTACATCGCTGAACACTTGACACCCAACCGACTAAATTAAACTACCGGTGTCCTACAGCTCTCCAGCATAGGCAGTTGAAAACCAGACATTCCGACTACTGCAGTGCTGCTAAAACACCACAGCGTCTAAGCAGTCAGGGAAGAAAGAGGAATCCCGGTGCTTCCCTGCCGGTTTACAATCTCCCATCCCATTCCTCTGCTGCATTTGCCTCCACATTGCATTCAGTGCTCATGCTGCCATTCCCTGCCCATGCCGCAGAATCGGTGCGTGACATTCCTAGCCGGCCAACTCTTCTTCTCCCCTAGGTTGCCCATTACTGCCACTACTGCATGTCAGTAAAGGAGGCGCCCGGTTTCTACTTGCCGCATCATCAACTGAGTGTCCCATTATTGAGCTTTCTCCGAAACGTAAGCCCATTCGCCTAGCCTGTATTTGCCGGTTCATGCGTCCATTAATTTCAAACCAGGAGAGCTGGAGTAGCAAAATGCTGAATGGAAAGAGAGTGCTGAATCCACAGACGATGCCGTCAAATGCCCCCTAAAGGCAAGCTCTCCCCAAATCTTGCAGTTTCCTAGTCTTGCATACTAGCACAGAATCACACACCCGACAAGTATTTGCACAATATTCCATGATAGTGTTCTTACAGTTATCAAGTTTTCGACCAAAATGTGCAACAGACATGGATTGCGGAACGGTGACACCGACCGGGCCAAAAACGGCAGTCTGTAAGGGGAGGCAGTATCCACACCATTACGCCGCAGAAGCGTACGTACCCCTCGTTAAACAATGCAACCATTCTGCAATGAGGAAACGAAAACAATGTGCTGCAAATCAAACGACTGATCTGGACAAATTTATTCGCCTTCGTCTTTAGAAACAGAATAGCAGAATGAATTGGCAGGTAGGGCACGCAGATGAAAGATGCACAAATGGAAGGACCCACCAGCTGAAGCACTGGTTACCTCCACAGGGATTGATACAACCACACCCGACGAATAAATCCATCCCACATCGACGCAACCAGCCACGATTGATAGTGGATAGACGCTTCTGCCATCATCTCCTCCCCAAAGACAATCATTTCAACCCAAGTGATGTCCCCTTCCTTTCGCAGCCTCGCACCTCACACTCCCCACACCGCACAATCTCAGTCCAACGTTGAAAGCACCTCTCACGCACATCCTCTACGCATTCGCAGAACAGATGGCACGCAATCAATCGCCCACTGGCACCCACATCCGCACAACTCCAAGACTCACACCCGAGTCGCGACGCATCCACAAATGCACAAACCACCACCCCCGAGGACTTCCAAGCCAATGAGGCAGCAGTTACGATGACAGAAGGGGCTAAAGTGTACAGGGGAGGTACTCGCCACATCACTCCATTGGCAACAAAACGTCAGATGAATGATGCGATGGAGGAAGATAGTGGACGGGCCTCCGCTCGCCCCGTCCTACCCATGTCACCACCGTTCTTCCTCCTCAACGCTCCATTCGCAAAACACATTCCACCAACCCTCACAATGCAACTCGGTGGTCCACAAAATTCATCACTCCACATCCAAATACTTCAGCGCATTCCAATCCAAACACAAGGTCTACTGCCATCCAACATGGTGAGGCATACTCAGCGCCGCAAGCCCCGACGACTCAAAGTCTGCACAGCATTCGTCCATCGCAGAAATTTATCCAGCCATCCACCACACTGAGTTCATTTTATGTCGGACAAACAGAATCCGTTGCCATTATTGTCTCCTGATTGAGGAGATAATCTGAAACATGAAAAGCCTCCCAAGCCAAAGAGAATGCGAAGCAATTTACGCATTAAATGTCGCATTTTCACACGCATTGATGGATCCCACTATTCCACTGGGTGCTGTGCAGTGCCGAGTGCTCCGAACTTCTTCTCACAGCAACAGCACCGACTGCTTTCCATTCAGCGTTGAATACACCTCTCACGAGCACATTTCACACGTCTACCACATAGGCGCCACGCAATTGCCCAATATTTCTCCAATAATTCCACTGCCAGCATGCTTGACGAAGAGCAAGGCCACAATTGGAAATGCCGATCGGAAGTGTGCCACCGCAACCAGTTCCATGTGGCATTAAGTGGGGAGGAACGAAAAAATACAGAAATGTGTAGAAACAATATGGCAGCTGCATTTCTGCGCCTGCAACGGAAGGTCCAGCGCAAAGCCAATGGAGGTGGAAAATCCGTCGACTGCACTCCCGCCGCTGTCTGCCTTTAGCTCCGTTCCCCCTCCTTCACGTCGAGCGTCTAACAAAAGAAAACATGGCGACATCAAGTGAACTCCACCACCAAACACTTGCCCCACCTCGATCACCTCCATAGCTACCATTAGGCATTACAGCCATCAGAAGCATCTCACTCACAATGATCTAGCCCACCGAGAATGCGAAACCGACTGTCTGAAATGTCGTACACTGATTAACAGTGACAGGACCAACCACTTCAAGCCCACAAGGCATCTCCTCTTCGGGAAGCCTCATCCACTTACCCAAAAAACTAAGCAACAGGAAAACATCACCAACATATTGGTCAGTCCAATAGCGCGTTGTTCCATATGAAATGATTACGGTGCACCAACGCTCTACTTCGCATTCCAAAGTAAGTGGATCATGGCTCCCCATGTCCACCGACGTCCCTCCAATTCACAGTGCGAGCTACCACCGAAGCAAGACGCGACCACATTGAACACTGCTGTCCGAGGGAGAACAGTGAAGACTGCATGCAACCAGGTTTTTGCAATTTCCTGACGTCAGTCCACTGCTCCCAACCCAGTTTATACCAATATTACCTAAAGAAGAACTAGTCGCTTACATCGGTGACACCACCCTCGCCATGGATTGCGCATTACACTATGACCATACAGACTATTAAGCATTGGGTACGTGGAATACCATCGCAACCAAAACGCACAAACCAATTCCGTCAAAAGAAAGGCACAAAGTGGGAACAAATGAAATCGCAACTGCAAATGCTGCAGAGAATACACCCTTCCAACGATCTCACGGGCTTTATCTTCAAATTGGTTCAAGATGGTTGAATGGAGACGTGCATTCCTGAATCCGCCCACTCACACCTACAATGGCACCAATACCCCACAACTCCTTCCCACTAGCTCATCAATGATGCAAGATGCATCCAACCTCAGCCTGCTCCCGTAACTCCCACATCAAATCTCAAAACCAATGCATGCTGAGGCTGCCTCCGTCCCACCTTCACATCCAAATATGGCAGCTACAAATAGTCTTCCATTAAATTCTTTGTGAATGTCACGCTCCCAACTCCGCTACTACTGGTGACCGCATGAGGTCCGATCGCCACACGATTGACACCACCACAGGCAACATTACGTCTGAACATTTGCTAGCGATTCCCCTGACTCAAGACTTATGCAGAACCTAACCACTTACACACGAAGCCTGTTCTACCCTCCCAACGGCGTCATCCTCACTTCCTATCACTTGAATTCCCCCCTTCACCTCCCGAACAATTGCTGCATTAGACGCGCATACTTCTTAATAACCTTATTAACGAATGCATGCATAGATGGACAGACGAATACATTTCAGGTACACAGATGAGGCAGTGTCCACCCTCAAACGATGGTCAAATGAAGTGCAAAACGGTATCCGATAGGGTTCCGTGAGAAACTCTAATGAGTTGGGCACTAAACGCAGTTAGCATATTACCAGCCAGCAATCTTGGAGTACCATTTAAAAAAGTTTGAAAAAGCGACTCCTTCTCTAAATGCACGCGTAAAATCACGCCTGCCGTAACCTCCCAACCTAGGCGTCTCAGCTCAAGCCAAATAGTGACATGTTGCAGGCTACATAAGTGTTGCAGAGAATTCACAGGAAAACAAAGAAATAGTGACACCGCGAACACAGTTGCGCAGAAACTAACATAGAACAAAACAGAGACGAAAGTCCCACAAGCATCGCCTGAACTAAACCCAAAACATGCTTTTAATTACCGCTTAACAGCTGCTGCCAGTCCTTCCAGCAACTCACCTCCTTCCATCACCAACCGACTCAGCCCGCGCCTCCGATTGGAGCAGGTCGGCATTTTGAAAACCGCACCGAAGCAATCGGTCAGCGCACTGTAATATCAAGGTTTTGAGATATTTGGCGAAATCTCCAACACAATTGCTAAGCACAACTGTTTTGTTACATTCTACACTATATTTCAAGCTGCTCTAGCACTTTTTAAGAATATACCTAAGAAAAAAAAACTTTACCACGACAGCACCGTATCGCGACCCTCAGAGGATTGATTAAAGTATTGGAGTGTTACAAATGACGCAGGAAAGTACGATTCGAATAGTATTCTTTGTTTGTCAGTAAGGCTGGTCAAGGCCTAACTTTATGTGCATGGAAGCATTTATTGCTTGACGAACATAGAGGGATTATCCACCATTGTCACTTAACAAATGCACAAAAGAGGTTATGCTGGGTATGTAACATTCTGCGCACCTGCAAACGAAGAAAGGATGCTAAGCGTATAACGGAATGCATGAGTTGGAGCAAAGGAGGAATGAGGCTGCTGGCATGCTGAGGAGGCCTACCCACGAGGCTAGTTCGAAACCGCCACCCGTCTTACCGAGAGCCAACCAGCAGTGCAAACAAGAAAACCACTACAGTAGCATCCCGGGCACTTCTTGGAGGCCAAAGATGGCCCTGATGCTAAGACACAGTAAACACATGCATTCAGCAAACAGAGATTTGGGCTACTGGCATGGCCTGGAGGCCTGCCAATCCTGCTAGCATACTCTGGCTGCCTAAGTGACCTACTTCGTAATCTGCTTTTATAACAAACAATGATTGCGGCAGACATTTCAATTTCAGTAGTTGAATGTGAGGTGAGTGGCTTGTCCTCTCAGGCACCTCCTGGCAACATTCTTGTTCATGCATCCTCGCCATTACCTGCGGCGCATTATTACCTGAGATGGAAATGCTGTTCAGGTATTTGCACACATCACCAACTGTGGGCTGATTGTTGGAGGCAAAGTGAGAGACACTTGGACCCTGGGGGTCAAGACGCAATCATCCATGTCACTGTTAACGTAGCGTCAGCATCGGTGAGTGATGTGATTTCATGCTGGCTTGCAGCCTACAACACAACGCAAACTGGCGTGGGCTCTCTACCATCCACCGCTTCTTATTCTGCGTTGACTGCTAGGATGGGAGACAAGGTGTGTGACCTCTCACCCATTCTGTGTACCAAAGCAGGGTTTGTTGAATTAGCACAGTTCAGTACGGCTGTGAAGGCGGAAGTGACACTGAAACTGGTATGACTTCGAGACAGTAGACTAATTTAACTGTACCAACGTCCACCGGATTTAAGTCAAAGCTGTACATCGTAGTTCCCACTGACACCATTCTTGCCTTTACTCAGCTTGATCCAAAAGCCATCAATTCCGCCTGTTTGGCTGAGGCACAGAGGCACGAGTTGCCGTCGTGGTGAGAAATTTGTGGATTGCCTCGTGCCGCGATGGCATTTCTCGAAGGAATGCCGCCTTAAGCTAGCATCTTCACCTCTTCCAGATGTCGTGGGTGTATGTTTGACACCAGTTTTGATGAACTGACTACATCGGTTGGTTGGGGACAGTAGTGAGGATGTAAGAGCCGAACGGTTGACAGATTGGACTGCTGCTTGGAGCAGGATGTGTGTGAGAAGAAGAGGGTAGTGAGAGCAGTGGAAACACGGTGAATGGAAGGTTTTGATAGTGGAAACTTCTTTGCAGCCGTTGGAGATTGAGTTTGACACGCCCGCTGGTGCTGAACGGGAGGAAGACTGGACTGCATCCGCATACTTTGCGGCGTTCTGGAGACTGGGGTGTAAATTGCGAATGCCTCATGGCAGTCTTCTGTTCACACACTGCAGTGGGCTGCCAACGTTCCTATGTGTTGTACAACTCGATTTGTTATGCCAGAGGCTTCCTCCGCGTCCCAGTGCAGCCCAGTGTTATGTGGTCGAGTGTGCATGTTGTGGTGCGAGACCATCTGCGTGGTATCAGTGGAACATGCGCGCGTCGTCGGTGTGGGTGAAGAGTGGCGAGGCTAATTCACTGCTTGTGCATTTTCCAACGGTGACGTTTCTTCAAGCAAAGCAGCTGCCTGCGAACTCGGCCCTTCGGCGTGTCATCCCAAGTAATAAAAGCCCGGTTGTGCTTCTGACGCAATCAGTGGGCAACTACCGTGGGCTGCCTGCCTTCTCTGGTGCAGCATCTCAGAGTTGTACACCCAATCCCGCCAATTCATTTTGTTCTCTAGCAACTGCTAAGCCATTCGATCAATGACTCTGGGACAATGCAGTCGGAAAGAGGCTGTGATGGTGATCACCCTTGTTCGCCTATTCTTTTGTATGTGATGCTGACGTGGCTGTGGTTTTCTTCAACTATCGAGCGGATCGGAAGTGGAATTACCGTCGGAGCTAGAAGGAAACCCATCTGGACTGTCTGAATGCTGCATGTGAAGAATTGGACGACGCAATGCCTAGGTCTGGCGCCTGCCATGTTGACCGATTGGGGGAATCGAAGTAGCGGGTGAGCTTGGGGCCCTTGACGCACGAAGGCGGCAACTTCTGATAAGGCAAGTCGGCGGGTCCGCCTACATTGTGGTGTGATCTGATAATCTAGTTAGTCCACCCTTTTTCCTCTTGCCCTGCAATGGCCAAACACTAAGTCAAAGCACTACTCTACTGAATGGAAATGACGTGTTCTGCTAAGACTGTGCCTCGGCCTTGCTTTCAGCTTCCAACCACACCGCCCCACCCACAACATCCTCAATAAGCATAGCCAGTGCTGCGAGAAGCGTTTATTTAGCACGATTGCCAACTTCCGCTTGTTACGCGATGCATCGAAGCAAGTTTGTTGGAAGGCGACAGAGCTAAACGTCCTGGTGGAGAGCGATTGACACAAGAAGGAGAAGTAGAGGTGGGGGAAAGGGTGAGGGAGGAGAAGGTGAAATGGATGGCAGTCACGGTGGAAGTGCGTGATGGAATGATCGTGAGATGCTTCAGTTGTAGCTGGTTACGAAGGCTTGCATTGTGCCTTCCAGCAATTTTCTCACCTGTGATACTATCACATTTTTAAGGGGTTTCGCTGGAATGGGAACGGAGAAGATGTAGACGAATGCGTCATCGAAGACCGGTGCCGACAATTGCAGCGCCACTTGTGGACGTGCGCTCCGCTTCACTCGCACAGTAACATTCAACTTCGCTCTTCCAATTGACACTTTTTTGGCAACCTGAAACACGAAAGTTGCTGATCAGTGGAATCGGTTGTTGAAGGGAGCATAAAAAGTGCCGGTGACCTCCAAATGCCTGTAAGCTGTGCGCTAAGCGAAATGCTTAGGCGCATAGATGGTGGAAGTGAAGAACTTGACACTTAACTGCCACCGGTGTAGGAGGGTTGGTGAGAGGAGAGGGTGGATAGGGAGGAGGAGGTGGAGGCTGAGGCGGAGGCGGAGCAACGAGGAGCAGCAGAGGCAGGAGGGGCAGAAGAGGCAGAAGGAGGATGAAGGAGGAAGAGGAGGGGGAGGAGGAGGAAGAGAGGGGAATGCGAGAGGAGTGAATTTTGTGCGGCAAATTGTAAAATGCGACGGACTTACTTGAATTGGAGGAGTTACCACCAAATTGGTTACATTGAAGCAAATTCCGACCGTGTAAGTTGGCGTCCCGTTGATCACAGTCGTTTCAAGTAAAAAGGGACAAGAGCGAACAAGGCTTCCAATCGACGCCACATAGAAGCTTTTCCCAAATTTTTTCACGTATCCCAGTAAATTTGCTATTGCACAGTCAAGCGTGGAATCTACGATGGAGGCTGGAGAGGCTACGTCAACAACAGGGCGCAGTCGACTCACCTTCATTGGGAGAGGACGCCGAGAGTAGTGCCACTAGAAGCAGCAGAGCGCTAGTGTGGTAGAAGTGCATGTCAGAGTAGCAGAGTTGTCCTTTGCGTCGAGGGTTGGGGGTTCGCGTGTGCGCTGTTGCTGAGCCTGAGCAGCGGCTGATATTTACATCGAAGGCGTTGCGACTTGACCAATGGGAAGGCCTCGGCATTCTTACGCCAGTGAGACGAATGGTGTGACCCAGAGGTCAAGGTGGGTAGCAGCACCATCGTGCGCATCGGCTGAGAGGATGATTGAAGCATCACCAACTCCACAATGTTTCGTCAAGGCGCGTGTGCACATCATCGCATAAACGAGATGCGCACGGATTTCCCTTGGACAGGTTTGTCGCTTCCTCCAAGTATTGTAGGTGTACGTTTGACGTGAACGTGTTGTGGGTAGCCGCTAAAGCGGAGCGATGGACGGGATGAGGTTTGAGTTGTGAGGCGAAAATAGGAGTAGGGAAAGCCAATGGATTGGAAGCTGTAATGAGCGAAAGCTGCACTAGTATTGTAAATGAGTGGGACGACTTCCTCAGCGGTGTGGAAGGAGTGGAGGATGGACCTGGTGCTGCATACTTTCTGGAGTTGGTGGGCAAAGGTGCTACAGTGAGAGCTGCTCATGGGGACTGCTCCACAATTTCATGTTGGCAGCCGTCTGTTCACGCAGTCGTAAAGCCTCACAGTGCAATCAAATGTGCCTCCTCCTCCTCCATGTCTCAGCCTAGCAATGTGCTATTTGGTTGTGTGTGCATGTTGCAGGGCAAAATCATCAGTGAGGCATCACAGAGCTGCAACCATCTGCCAGTGATTGCCTCACACAAAAAAGAAAGACAGGACAGCAGGAAACTCATCCCATTCTAAATTGGGTGCCACATCACCCCCTACTACATTCCACAACAGTCCGATTATGACCAGAAAAATGTGTGCCATTTAAGGCGAATGGTGGCTCGGCTGAAGCATTTGGAAGGCGGCAGAAAAGGACTCGGTTTAGTGTGGCACAGGCCCCCTGCATCCCCAATTCCACTTTGCTGCTAACCATTTCGATGGCTACTTTGGCATGCCATGCATTGGCGCCTGACTGCACTGCTGAAGGGGAGGAATTTGCGCGTGCCCGTGAGTGAGTCCTGCTTGTCCACGATGCACACACACAAACAGAGCTTGAACCAATCCACTTGGCACAAAGCGACGGTCCTTGGTGCATTTTGCCAGATGATCCCGTCGGTGGCTGTCTTGTGTCGCCGCACGACTTTCCTACCACAGTGAGAAAAGCTTGGCTGCAATAAGCGGCATAGCGAGTTTGCTGTGGTGGATCGCTAACATTCAACGATGCACAAATGCTTTGCAGTCGACGATGGAGGTGGAAGAAAAAGTGGCAAACCGTTTGAAAAGTTGCGACAGACCAGCCGACCCACCTCACATCGGCCACTCCCCTCCCTCCCTGCACTTCTTCTTCATTCCCAATCCATTCTGCATGCTGATACCTCAGAATTAGCTTCTCCAGTTCGTCCATTACCTCCCTTGTGCCAACCAGAATGGGTTAACGTGACGTTGGTGAAAACCTCGAGACAGTTTTGTTATCACTTGCGTTCTGTATGGTGGACAACTTCCAATTAATTCCATCACCCACACCTTCCACGTTGGTTCAGCATCGATCAATTAAGGAGGCGCGAGATGTGCAATTTGGAGCCTAAAACGTGTGCAAGACAAAACGAGGCTCAAGTGAACTTGCAGGATTTTGTAGCGAACTCGTGCCTTGGCTTTGCTTCCATCCACCAAGTCACGCCTACACCACTGCCATCCTATTTCTGCTTGTGTGTTTCAACAAACAATCCTCCACTTCCGCCCCGTGCAATGCCATCGGTTTTGATGTTGGTTAGCTACGCCTTCAGGCGAGGTCGTTGAGCCTCCTCTGATGCGCACACACATGTCTGCCCGTCGATTTTTTAAATCCCTCATCCTCCTCTGCGCAGCCCCACCTAGTGATTTGGTGCTGCGACTCCACCTTTTCCCCTTCGACGATCGTCATTCTACCCGATTTCTTATCTCAAACTTTGAGCTGCTGGCTTCATCGGTGGTCCTCACTTTCACTCATTTTGGTGTGATGGATGGTGCCAAGCGCAATGCGTGTGCGTGATGCAGTGACCCTCGAGAGGGCAAATTGTCTTAAGAGATTGACGTGATGAGACGAGGTTGTGTGACGCCTTCGCTCAAACGTCTTTTCAGCTTTCATTCACTTTCAAACCGTTTTGTTTGTGTGCCTATGCAACTTCTTCAGCGATCCAAAGCATTCCTTCTCCCTCACGCTGTTTCGTTTTTTCACCTCTTCATCAGAAGTTCAAAGAGGGTGGTAGATGTGGTCAAGTTCTCCCCACACCTTTCCCTTCATGAATCTGTCCTCCCCACCCCATCCATCTCAGTGTCAGACCAACTCTTCGCCATGGATGCGGACGCACCCGGTGAAACAGTCTGCTCGGCCGACGGCCTTGGCCAGCGACCAATTGACGTGGGCAGCGAATGAGCGTCAGTACATTTTGAAATGCAAGGAAGTGCTCAACTGGTATTACCACGGAGCGTAGATGTTGGCGCTACAGGGCCAATGGCCTCACGAAGAAGCACAGTTAGTTGTGGATGGGAGCAATGCGGTCGGAAGGCAAGCGGAGGCGCTATTCTACTTGATGGAATGAAGTGGCGTTTGTAGATTCACCATCATTTGGTACTTCGTCTCGTCATGCCGCGTTTGCTGTGGGATGAGCCACTTCACAGATAATCTCACTTGCAAGTTTCTTACCTGCACTAACCCCTTCAAGACCTTTATCATTTCATCATGAAGCATCGCACGCGGGTTACAGAAATGCACCATAACAGTAGCAGTTAGCATCAAATAAATTACCAATTTTTATAGCTTTTAATCAACTGATCATCGTCTTATTCTGCCTTTAATTTCGAACCTTCCTCGAACACGTCACCCTTCCGACCTACAGGTGGCGAAGGCCCATGCACGCTGACTACCCGTCCTGGTTGCAGTCCGTATTTGCCCGGAGTGGCGATAACAATACTGAATTGCCTGAAGTTTCTCGATAAGCTAAACTGCAACATTGAAAACTCAGTCTCAAATCACGGAATAAGAAGGAGAGCCCATGGTGCGGTCACTCTACCCTCGCGTCACCGTTGCGCCACCTGCCACTTGACCCCAAGACATGCACACAAAGCGTGCCACTACACAAGCACAGAAGCTCGCGGTCTTTAAAGGTTAAAGCGAGGCAAAGACGAAGTGACCTCTATCGTACGCACCCGTTGACACTTTTGCTTCAGCAGTGAAGACCGTTTCACAAACGAAAGCCGTTCTGCGCAAGCCGCTAGAGGCAACGAAATTACTGGGACAATCTAGTTCCACAGGTGAGATGGAGCAAATACTCGAGGTGCACAATTTCATCAGGATCTGCAGCATCAAATTTTCATACGCTCTCGTCAACGCGTCTGCGGTGCAAGCGGATACTGAGCAGCCACCTGAATGGGATGGGCGTTTATAAGAACAACTACTGATCTGATCTCGCGGGAGATAATGATTAAGACGAATTTGTTAACATCGCAAGCAGACGTGAAAAAAGAGGATTTATAATTGCCCAAAAGATGGTAAACTATTTCTCCTCAAGTACAGCTCCAGAATACTGCACGCCTTCAGTGGTCAGCCCTCACTTCCTCAAAAGCAAAGTTGGCGCAAGTAAATTGGTGCTTTCAATTGCCTTTGCCTCAATTCACCGACTTGATTTCAGTCTGTACATCAAAAATCTCTACGCAGCATTGACCATCGTCATCGTAATCCGCCCATTCCTGTAATTGGAGGGAATTGGATTAAAAACAGCGCTTTATTTGCACAAACTAAGTAAATAGGCAAATTAAAACAACCGAGACTCACACCATCAGTTAGATCGACGTCCGAGAAAACGGTGGCACAATCAGAATTGGAGACGACTCGCCAACCGTCACGAGGCGAGAATTCCTCCAGCTCTAATCCACGGCATTCTAAGCGAACAATTGGCCGCAGTTTTTCCGAGTCCTCCTCTTTATAGGGCTTAACACTCCCCTCCACTACATCTGCATAGAGTCATCAGACAAATTAAGAATTAAGGTGTGGAAACTCACCAAAACCAAAAAACTTAAGCTTTAGTGAGTTTTGTCCCATGAAAACACTTTAAACTAATGACCTACACTGCAGCAGATTGAGCAACAGGCAAGGTAACTTCGCTACTCAAGTAGGGTGAATTGAATTAAGCTGACTCCTCACTAATGCACTTCGAGACGAAAGGATCTCAGCTGCACAGGAAAAGCATAAACCGAAATTTAGCGCAAAACAATAACCAGCAAACACCTATGGAATGAGCTAAATTGCCGACTGTAAGGTATCCTAACGTCTCTAGGTCTATTTAATGCCATCCAGCGAAATTTAAGATCCAGCGACACCACAGTACTGGGAAGACCAGCTAGCAACAAACCTGCCGAATTCTCACGACCGCAGAATCGACACTTCAGCTTAAGATTGGCAAAGCCCCTGGAACCCTTCATTGCCTCCTGGTTTTGAGCACAAACGGAGACCCATTTATGGTGAACCTCCATGCAGTTACTGCACTTGACCTGCATTCGAAGAAGAAACACTCGCGACGATGCGGAGTTACCTTAAGGCACCATTGGAAGTCATCGCCAGAAGGAGACAATTCACTGATATTGGTGAGCCTAGCACTTAGTAGGAGATCAAACAGCTAGAATGTAGAAAAACGAATGCGTTAATTCTATCAGACAAGAACAAAAAAGGATTTGAGCATCAACGATATATGCGAGATCAAGTCAGTGAAAAGACATTTACTACTACGACGATATTCCCGAACACCTATCCAAGAGGTAACATTATCAACTCACTGGCATTGCAGTGCGATTCAGCCTAAAAGCAAAGAGCATATGTAAGGAGATCACTAGGCTCGCGCATAACAGCCACAATCCATTGGCATAATCGAAGAAATCAACCGGGTGTGGCTACTTTATTTCTTACCCTTTTCAAAAATTGTGTTTATCCCTCAACGCCACACCCAACTCTGGTGCGCACACGAGGTCGATCGCAAGCAAGCGGGTATTGGCCAATCGTGCCTTGGTAGCTCAAGCCATCGAGTGAACACTTGGTTTGTGGATTGTGAAGCACAAATAAAATCATTAAGGCATTTGAGGTAGCGTGAGAGCTGGGTCCAAGATCTAAGTTACGAGGTTAAATGTCTAAAAATGGCAATGTCAACGGGTTTTTCAATGCAGTTTAGGCAAATCCTCAAAATCATATGGAGATAAGTCAAAAATTTACTTGTGGTTTAAAACTGTTTCAATCGTGCATCCATTTTAAGGAGATAAGAGCAAAATCTACCCTAAAGTACACAAACTTGACTTGGGTAAATGTCCAGGCTTAAATAAGGCATGCTGCTGAAAACAAATTTTGTTTTGAATGTCTTGGAAAAAAGAAATTGCAGTATTCTATGTACATTGTGCCAACTCAGTGTTAAATCTGTTTAGTGCACGACAGCAAACGTGTTTAATTTATTATTGGTCAGTATTTTAAATTACGGACTTAAATAATGTCATGAATTCCAAGAGAGTCAAATGATTACAATTTTTTAAGCAATTATTTTCTTTTTGGTTTGTTTAAGCGTGTAATCTAGTATTTATTTTGTCGCCCGATTATTCGTCAATCTTTTGCTTTCAAGATTCTGCTGCTTATTTTTGTCTTGTAATGGGCTTCAGGTAAAGTTTGATGGATAGAAAGCTACCTTGCAGCAGTTTGGATGGATCAGAGGAGACTAGGAATTATAAACGCGAAGAAAATGACGTGGAGCGGCATCGTGTATGCAGATTTCGTCTTAGTTATGTTGTCAGGCCCACTCTTACAGAGTATCTAAATTTTATGCTCTGTATGATTAAATACTTTTACTTTTTATAAATTACTTTTTTGAGTGCCTAGCTGAGGTTGATTTGTAAGCTTTGGCGCTTATGTGGTTACTGGGTTGTAATTATTGAGACTTATTCTCCACCTTTTGCTTTGGGCTGACGCTTTCGACTCCGCTTTTTTACATGCATTTAACTATTATTCTTAATCCTTTTCTCTGGGGTGGGATATCAGTGCTCATCATGAAGCTCTTTTAGCCGTTACATACCAATTACTCTAAATCCCTTTGCATATTGGCAAATATTTGTGCAAATGACAGGCGCTTTGTTCATAGCCCTTCAAGCATTTCATGCGATGCTTTTGGTTTTTAATTTTTTTTTTGCTATACCAGAACAGTGGGTTTTGTAATCTTGGTGTGGTCGCTCAAGTCATTTTTTAATAATATGAAAAAGTTCAGGGGACCATCTCCAGGAAATGGCACTTTAAAGTCAGAATATGTTAGATCATTTAATTCAGAATATTGATTTATGCAACCTACTGGGATTAACTGATTCCTTAATGATTTAATTCATACAATTTCATGCAGTTGACTTGCGATTAATGTAACAGGCGACCGAAGCAGAAGAGGAAGAACCGAGGCAATCACGAGGATGCAGCGGAAGTTCAGGTGGTCGTTTTGCCACCTTCCTTCGCTCCTCCCTTCGGATTTCCGCTTCGACCAGAAAAACATCAAAATCAACTTTGTCCAACACCACTACAACTGCTCCTTTTTCTCCGCAACCAATTTTGGATGGAATCGGTTGCCTTCAAAGGGTTGGATCAACTACCAGCATTTCCAGTTATGGTTTCTCCTTTTGTCGAATATGTCACGAATCAAATGAGTCTACAAATGATGTAGAGCTGGATTCTTGTGGACGATTAATTGCGCCGTGTCTGTGTGACGGAAGTTTGAAATATGTCCACGAGAAGTGTATTCAGCAGTGGATTGAAATCAGTCAGTCCAGGAGGTGTGAGCTGTGCCATTTTGAATATGAGACGCGGAAGTACACCAAACCGATAAAAGAGGTGAGACTGTGAAAAGTGAGGATGTATCTTGAACGTGTCTAACAAGTTAATTGATTCATGAGCAAAATCATCCACCAAACATTTCCCCACCAAGCCACCCATTCAATACCCAAGCTCCTCATGTCTATCTCGGATGCATTTATTTACTCTAAAGTGTTCTGTCCGTTCATCTAGAAACAAACTGTCTGTTGCTTCTGCCTGATTTTTGCATCCATCCAGCCCATACCTTCCCACCCACCTCATCTATATGGTGCAAATCTTTCCATCACTGATCAACCCATCAATTTTATTTCTCCATTCTATCCCATGCCTGTTTACCAAAGGACTGAGAAATTCATGGGCAGGAACAGTGAATTATAATTGTTTCATTTGCATCTTTTCAGTGGAAATTTTTTTCATTGGAGTGGCAAGACCTGCGCAAACTCTTCTGCTTTGCCACAGTTTACGTGCTCATTCAAGCCTGCGTGGCATGGGCGCTCTACGCCCTAATTTCCAATCTGACCTCCACAGGCACGTTGAGCTCCGAGCGCAACTGGCAGTTCTGGCTCAAAGTCTTCGTAGTCCTCGTTGGCATGTTCAGTGTCGGTGTTTTTGCCTACATTCAAGCACGCTACTGCTGTGACATATGCCAACGTTGGCGTCGGTTGAACCGTGTCTGTGTGGTGCGAGAACCGGCCAAGGAACGAATTGCCAAGATACGGATGGAACAGCGCTTACCAATCAACCGATTATGCGTAGTCCATGAAGCGGACACCTTCACCGCGATGCCTTAACAAACAGAGAGGAGGGCGTATGATGCACCGCCTTCTACCGGATGTCTTTCTTGCTTCCAGTCATCCTTGGATAATTCTTCTCTTCACTCATGGCGGAATCAACACCGTATGACACTCGTCCTCAATACAAATCACTTCTCATTGTGTGTGTGTGTGTGTGTGTGTATGTGTGTGGAAGTAAAAACCTGTCGATTGCATAAGTCACAGATTATCAAATCGTTTCCACCTATCTATTCCATATCAATGTGTTGGGTAAGAGAGATTCTTTTTTGTGCATCCGAACTCAAAATTTCTCCATTCATCTCATCGGTGTCCTCCCGTCCATGCCTTACATAAAGTACAGGACAGCTCGTCTTCCGAATAATAATTTCTCCCATCTCGGATGCAATCTATGCACCCAAATGTAAGCATCTCCCGTGAATAGTGACCATTGGACGGAGTCTTTGGGTAAGGCACGTTGTTTGGTCATCCTGAAACTGATGGCTGAAATGCGGAAACAGTCTATCTGGTTCACCGTCCAGGCCAATTGCTAATTGAGTTGGGTGGTAAGGACTTGCCGGTGTCTTTAAAAGAGAAGAAAGTGGTCAAGTGGTGCTGTCAAGGAAAGTGGGTGCTGCCACCGCGGAGCAGCAAAATTGGTAGTGCTGTCTCGGATCCATCGGGAAAAAAGGAAAGGAAGGCGCCGATGTAAGCCAACGCGCAATTCTGGTTGATGGATTGGGGACATGCATGAGCTGTACGTGCTTATTTCTTTCTTTCTGTATTTTCATTTAGAAGTTGCTCTTAGTTCGAAAAGACGCAGGCGCCCACGGACATGAGAGGACCGCCACTGCATGGGTCAATAGGTCGCCACCAAATTTTGATTCTGTTTCGCGTGGGCAAGTGGATGGGTGTAATGTCAATAGATGACTGCTAATTGTACATGTTGATGAACGTTTTATGGGAAAAGAGGGCTGATTCAACTAATTCTTTCCCACTACATCTCACTTTTCACCGTCACCTGTGACGATCTGAGCTCTTCATCTCATTGTCCGCCACCATAAGCAGTTCGTGGCAGATCTGCTAGTAAACGTCGGGAACAGGACTTCAAATGCTTCCGCCTAGCCAAACTGATGCATTTCACAGTGCACTTGTTAGCACACAGCTAATTCGTGACAAAGCTGAGCAAAACCCACTCCTTTCGTGGTACGAAGGCAGCCTGTCCACAGCTAGAGATTCATCGCTTACAGTGATGCACATGCATTGCTCGACGAGTCGCGACGGTGTGGTCTCAAGTTGACACGTCGTCCGCGCCGCAGCACTCAAATGCGCCACACGTCAACGTCCACCTCCTTCCCTGCTCCCGTGACCCTCACCAGCTCCACTCTTCTCATTTGACTTTTGGGTGTGGAGAATTGACATTGTGAAGGAGAGAGTTAGGCCGTCAGATGAAAAGCTGGACACTTAGGCTAAGGTGTAAACCTGCCAGTCAATTTGACTGTGCCGAACCCAATCGCAATGACGCACAAGCCAATAACTGCAGTCCGGTGACTCACACAGCGGTCGGGACAACTCAGTGTGGGCTCTCGCCACTCCCTCCAGTCAACGCGAACGAGGCCGACAGGCCAGCTGGGACACGGGCGGTGCTCATTTTCGGGTCGGCGTCCATCGCACACATTGGCCACCTCCTCTTCTTCCTTCCTTCCTCATTCCTTCCTTCCTTCCTTCCTTCCTTCCTTCCTTCCTTCCTTCCTTCCTTCCTTCCTTCCTTCCTTCCTTCCTTCCTTCCTTCCTTCCTTCCTTCCTTCCTTCCTTCCTTCCTTCCTTCCTTCCTTCCTTCCTTCCTTCCTTCCTTCCTTCCTTCCTTCCTTCCTTCCTTCCTTCCTTCCTTCCTTCCTTCCTTCCTTCCTTCCTTCCTTCCTCCTTCCTTCCTTCCTTCCTTCCTTCCTTCCTTCCTTCCTTCCTTCCTTCCTTCCTTCCTCCTTCCTTCCTTCCTTCCTTCCTTCCTTCCTTCCTTCCTTCCTTCCTTCCTTCCTTCCTTCCTTCCTTCCTTCCTTCCTTCCTTCCTTCCTTCCTTCCTTCCTTCCTTCCTTCCTTCCTTCCTTCCTTCCTTCCTTCCTTCCTTCCTTCCTTCCTTCCTTCCTTCCTTCCTTCCTTCCTTCCTTCCTTCCTTCCTTCCTTCCTTCCTTCCTTCCTTCCTTCCTTCCTCCCTCCCTCCCTCCCTCCATCCCTTCCTTCCTTCCTTCCTTCCTTCCTTCTTCACATCCGACTTCTGAATCTCTATCATACAACTTTTGCGTGGGTGTAGGTGTTGGCGTGGATGTGGATGTGAGGGAGTGTGTGACGTGGGTAACACCATGCAGCCGAATGCTGCGTACGTCAGTCTGAATATGCTAATGCCCTCAGAAGTGGTGAGGCGTGGGGTGAGCAGATGCCATGCTGCATGGTGGGATGCACCTTCAGCGAACACACCGCACTTCCATCCGGTTGCTTGATGCACACCTCCATTAGCACTTACTTACTCGCCCGGCAAATTGTGTGCTCCTGTCTTGTGGTTTGTTAAACGAAATAGTCCACCTCCATTGAGTGACACTGGCACTCGCAGGAGGTGACTACTGCATGCATTCGTGTGTGGCGTGCGTGGTGGGTTGGAAGGGACATCGACTTCCTCGACGTGGAAGTGAGCCACACATCTGCGTACCACGGCAAATGACACCTGAAATGCTCAAGTGATGTGGTAAGACAACGCCGATACCCTCGGCAGCACTTCTGCATTGTGTGGGGAAGAAATGCAGAGGAAGGTTTGCTATTGGCTTCGCACCAAAATACGACAGTCTGATGTGACCCTCACTTCAAGCCCAATAAGAAGTGAAGAAGAAGAAAGCGGAGGAGGAGGACAGAGAGAAGGAGCAGGAGCTGATGAAGTCGACTGCCTCATTTAGACAGCTTTTGCCGATTAAAGGTGGTGCATGTAGATCACCGAGACTGGAGGTGTGCGTCAGTTAGGGTAGCGATCTTAAGTCGTGTCAAGAAGGCAGACGCGTTGGAGGAGAGCCGACTTGGACGCGTCGGTAAAGCAGAGGTATGAAGTCCTGTGACTAGCGTACAGGTGCAGAATCTTCGGGCCCGGCATGGTCTTCGGCTCTCACCAACACTAGGCTTTCAACTACTTCAAAGAAGACTGTAGTAAATTAAGCTCATCAAAAAGTAAAACCAGACCCACTTAAGGAGCTTTTACTTAATTTAGCACGTAAAGGAGAGCATCCCATAACAACACACCACAGCTACTGACAATGGCTTTGAGCTTTTAGTCCACAAACACTCACCGAAATAAGCTGCACCGTGGTGGAGCAGTTTGTTGAAACTCGTTTTGGAGATGCCAAAGACGCACACAGTTGCACAATGAATGAGCGGACCTAAGCCGACGCCGCGGCCACCTGCAACCTGGTGGGTGCCTGCGAAGCAGCAACACTGTGGTGTGGAGGAACGCATGCTTAATAATGCTTCGAGGATGCTACTCGAAAGCCTTACCGCTTGCCACTAGATGACTGATTCTGCTGTTGATCCTGCGAACTGGATCACCAGGCAGGTGGCACTTGGTGGCCAGTTGGCCTCCTCCCCACCACACTGCTGCTCGCAGGCACCACCAACACGAGACACAAAACATTCCACCCAGGCCATTGTTGACCGCGCGATCGAGTGGTCAACAGTGCCTCTGTGAATGTTTAATTAATGACATTCCTACCTTGAGTGTGGTGATGGGCACCGACTCTGCTTTGATTGTCGATGCCCAACTGTAATCAGCACCAATCACGACAACAACACTTCCATCACACAGCCATTTGCAGTCACTCAACCATCTCTTTGGCTACTCAACTACCTACGCGAGATGATCAGCTTCTGCTAGTCACCTGTCCACACCGAAACGCTGTCTCGTAGGCCTTGCCGTTATGCCTCCAGCGATGCGGATACTTAGCATAAATCCAAACGCCAGTTTAGTCAATTAGGCCATCGAGGCGAGAAACCGAGTTACCACACAAGAGCAAAGCGGTGGGAAGAGAAGCACCGGTGCAGATTGCAGCGTAGATGAACAGTGCGGACTCGATCCGCAGTTTCCTTCGTCGTCTTCTTCTCCTACTACTTCTTCTTCTCCTTCTTCTTCGTCTTCTTGTCAGCGGCCTTGCCTGCTGTAGTCGTGGTTAGCCTTTCTGTTTGGGCCAGTGACCGTCCCAATGTGCAATGCAGCAACTGTCCGTCACAATCACGGACGAATGCCAGTGATTCGCTTTTTAGCTGACACTGCACCACCATTTTGCAACAGAGGTAGTTGCGACTCAGCCTTTGGCGCAAGAATGGAGTACACAAAGATTAGGTTTGATAGGCAACGCGTCGAAACCTGATTTGTGTCTGCTCAATGCTTCGGTCATCCCCAGCATAGCAAATCGCCACACAAGGCATCCACTACCAAACCACACTCGCCCAAGCCATTCTTCTTATGCTCCAACACGTGGTGTTTTTCTCAATTGCAAATGCCTTTTGAGGGGCGACAATGTGAGGTACTGCATGAATGCAGTCTTCAGAAGTTGAAGCACTCGCGCAACCGTAGTTGGGCAGTGGACAGGGCGGAGACGTACACCACCAGCACCTCCACGCTCACCTGACAAGTTCAACACCTACGCTTCAACTTCACGCTACATTGCAAGTAAGTGAAGAGTCAGAAGCAAGGTAACACCACCATAAAAGCAAGCTCAAGTGTGTAATTTTTGCTGGGAAGGCAAAATCAGAGCTGAACGTGGCACTACCACGAGTGCATCAAAGCATGGCCTCAAACACACCTCCTCGTCATGCAAACGTAATCGTTTGCGTGAGACAGGAATAGCCTGAACCAGCCAAGGCCGACACTCATTGCACAAACACGGTTCACAATCCCCACCCACTGTGGTCAAGTCGGGATTGGAAAGGCTCAAACAATGGAAAGAAAGGGTCAGACATCCCGAATGGATGCAAGTTTCGTCGCCGTCGTAGGGACAGGCTTCACAAGTCTGCACCGTGTCAACTGCGGTCGCATGAATAAATTCGATTGACATGTTTTGCACATCGCTGTGCCGTCGAGCTATAAGCAGAACCGGGTGACAACCTGGCCAGTGTGGCCACTTAGAAACCAACTTCGAGCCATATTGTTGACAGTTCGCTTGCCAATGCGTGCAGTCTGGCCACGAACACCGACAGAGAGGTGGAGGAGGAGGCAGCAATTCGTCAAAGCCTTCCTCCTCAGATCACATACCCATACACTACCAATTTTCTCACAGAGTTACACGAAATTCAACCCTTCCTCTCACCGAACGGCCGACATATTAGTGCGAACAACAGTCTGTGGGTCATTCATGCCACCAGCATCCCCTACTGCCGCACCGTTGTGCTGAGCTCGACCGTCTGGCTAAACCTTAAACAACACGCAAGGTGGACGAGAGGAGAAGGAGCTGCAAGGCCGGTCGAACCGCCACATGCCACCGTCAAGCCACAGATCTCGGTGAGGTGCCTAGACCGCATGACTCCCACAAGTCGACGTCGCTGATGCCGTGGCACTTGAACACAGACGATGTTCTATTGCAAGCAACTTGCATTGTGGAGAAGTTGCTTTTCACTTGACAATTCATCCGAAAGAAGGGCTACCGAATACGAGACTCAAATGCATGCATTACTTTGGGGATGTGCTTGTCACCCCACCCACGCTTTGCCATCTTGGCATGCTATTCTTTCTCACTGCAGAAAGAAGCATTGCAAAGCCACGAGTCCCAGCTGGCAATTCGTCTGCTCAAGCTGCGCCGTCGCTTCCGATTCGCTCGCATCAAGTCGCAAGGCACACCAAGTGCAGGTTGCCTCCGCGTCACCACAGAAGTAAACAACATGCGGCCGATTGGACAATTGCACGCAATCGTGTCCGGCAAGTAATGCAGACAGTAGCCTCCTCCTACGTGGTCTGGCGAGCAGAGAATTGGGACACAGTTACTGCGCAATTTCTGCTTACCAACACCTAGACACAAGAATGAACAGAAGTGGCAATCGGCACAGTGATTACTCCAGAGGTGGCGATTCTCACGTTTCCATTTCATCGTCAGTTGCGCGTGTTGTGTGGGCACGTGTGGTTCAGTAATGGGAACACGAGAACACGATTGTGCAGCACAGGTCCCACACAATGAGAAAAATTGTGGTTAAAGGGGCATGACACAAACCCTCCTTCAATGCACTCTAATTCAGTAGGTTAGACAACCCACCCGAAGGAGGCCAACAAGGACGCGCACAGGCAGCCTCTGCATCTTGTCACTTGAGCTGTGCCCGTGAATGCCCTCATTGGGCTACGATGCCTAAACAAATGCAAACGACACGAAGGTGCTTTTGTCGTGCCTCGTGGGCACACTGAGATGTGGTGCCAACCACCCTCACCAGCGTCAATACCATCCAAACTGGGCAGTAGTCTGTGCAACCGAAAGGCAATGGTGGGCAAGTTGGGTGAGGGAACACGCGGTGAGGCTACTTTGAGTGTCTCCTGCACTCCACCTCACGACACTCTCGACCACCCTTCACACTTGAGCCGTTCTTTTAACCCAGTTATGCCAACCACTCACTCACTCACTCACTCACTCACTCACTCACTCACTCACTCACTCACTCACTCACTCACTCACTCACTCACTCACTCACTCAAACACTCAATCCTCAAGGTTGCACCTCTGCCAGACGACATGACTTCCGGACCATCTCAGCGGCCACCACGCCCTTCTCTGCCACCACAATGCGCCACCGCCTTCACCACCATCACAACATCGCCTGCAGCAAGAACACACAATACTGCACCTGTGGCAGCGCCTATCCAAACTAATCGTGCAACCAACCATCCCCTTTCCAAACGAGGATTAGCAGGCCTTAAACCAACTGAAGAAGGAGGAGAAGAGTTGGCAAGGACGTCTACGCACCACAATTGCCACACTTCCATGCTGGGCAGAAATGCATTGACAAGTGGAGCCACCTTTTGTCATAACACAACAAGCAACTCTCCTTACGCAGCTGCCTACACCACGCGCATGCAGGTAACAATCAGGCGAGCACGCCACACCCCATTTATTGCTCCGCTACTAGAATAGAATCCATTCACCCGCGGCAACAATCAGCTAGTCGCTAGTCGACCAAGGCGACTGTCCCATTTGCCATTGTGTTTATAGGGCGGGATGGCGCAAAGAGGAGGAGGCCAGTTGAAACATGCAAAAGGAAACCATTTAGTGGGCTCGAAGTGTGCGCTACGCTCTAGTCGCACTTTGACGGGTGGGGTGTGTCACCAACTCGGACGCGGATCAGATGACAGGCGAGGACGAGATGCCGCCTCACCGTCGTCACGTGATGCACTGCCATGTTTGCTCATGCAGTGCAAATGCAAAGTTGGAGCAGTTTGTTTGCTTCACCCAATTCAGGACAACGCGACCCACACTCCGCCCCACCTTCCCTCCACTTGCCGTCTTCGCCCAATGTCAACTCAACGCACATGCTGCCACTACTCTGGCCACATCATATCTAGCTCATTCATCTCCTCTCCCTCGTCACGGTGGCCCAGCTCTGCGTTTGCTTGTGAAATCATGCGTCAAACACGGCATTTGCCCTTGCAGCAACGTCGATTAACTACAAGTTAGGCAGACAAAGAGGCAAAATTCTTGCTGCGACATCTCCGTTTGTCATTGACTGGCAGTGGAAGAGGTGAGTGCTCCATCTTTCCCTCCCTTACTGCCCCCATCCTCCTCCCTCTCCCACTCCCTCCCCCGCTCCCTCTCTCCCTCCCTCCCTCCCTCCCTCCCTCCCTCCCTCCCTCCCTCCCTCCCTCCCTCCCTCCCTCCCTCCCTCCCTCCCTCCCTCTCTCCCTGCCTCCCATTCCTGCTGCATTTCTCCGACAGTTCTGTCATTTGCCTCATGTGAAACGCAGCTGTCCAATCATCCGCGTCAGCAAATTCGCCAACCATCAACTGCACACTTTATGCACTGACCTCTCCAAGGCGACCAGCATGCCGCATGCCTGATGCTTTGGCAAAACACAAACACACCAATGATCAACTCGAACACCTCCATTTTCGAATTGACACCCTCACCTCACTCCCGCCTGCCACTGGGCACCTCAGTGCGCACGTCACGTCGACCACCTTTCGCACGCATGTTTGTCTGCCTACTCAATCGGCTCATCATAACTAGCTGTCATCCGAACACGATTAACTGATGAATGTGATGCATTCCTCAACTCATTTTGACTCCTCTGCCAAACTAGCCAACGTTCTCCATGTTCTTCCCCTCAATTTGCTCCACCCATTCCCACTAGCACTGCCGATACATCGTGTGCGATCACCCTGTTGGTGAGAGTACCGTCTCACCATCCACCAGTGAGTAGCTTCGTCTTCCAACTCTCCACAACCGACAGTGCTTCGTGTCTGCGACTGGAACGCCAGCACCAGCTCTGCCGATTTGGTGGTAGGCAACCGATTTGCCTTTCAGTTAGATCGGTCGCGACAGTTAACCTCCCCACCACAAGTCCTGCCTCACCAACACGCACTGCCTCTCTAGCATCTACGCAGTACCCACTCTGCAAAGGCTTCCTCTGGCCTCTT
>CM043731.1:24135530-24250084 GCA_023968675.1 Taenia pisiformis | reverse complement strand
CGGAATTGGTAGTGCCTTTGCTCCTCCCTAAATGTGATGCAAGTCAAGACGCGAGCACGTTAGCACCGCAGCTTCACGTCGGATGTGTCTGAATGGTGTTGAGTTGTGTGCTTTGGCGTGGCTGGTGCATTGAAGTGATTGTTGGCAGCCCCGAGGCAAAGTTTTAGCTTGAGTTAGTGGTTAGCCTTACCAAATGACGAACACACACACACATATGCGATGGTGTCGTCAAGTAACGCATTGTGAATCCGCTGTCGTGCATACACTGACGATTTTCAGGCCCGGAATTGCGCACCGCAAAGGGTCTGGTCTACGAAGCACTTCGTTAGGGTTCAATGACAAGGCATCCGCCGCTAATTCTCCCAATTTACTCTTGGCAGTGTACGTCTTTGAAGTGCTTTTTAGTGTGACGGCTAGTGTACGAGGTAACACAATTTGAGGATGGGTAGGGGGATGGACAGGTGGATGAGGAACAGTAATGCGATTCATTGTGCTGATCAGTGCCATGGTTTCCTTATCGTGTTTTGCTTGATGGATTTTAATTTCGTCTTCTCAAAGGACGGTTTCACGTAACTGACCTGCTTACTTAGGCGGGCAGTCAGTCCAGCAGTGTGGTGGAGTCGTGCCGATTGATGCGCTAATGCCGCACTACAAATGTACTGTTTCGTCACGGTGACTGCATACCGCCATCCCTCGAGTCCTACGGTTGATTGCTGAGGTGTAGGAATAGAAGCCATTCAACCTGCGAAACAGTCATCTTGTAATCGAGTACTGAGACTCAAAAATTTCAGTCAATTCGAGGTGTCGTTTGTTCCTTTGTGGCCATCTTCAATCTTGGCAGCCGTCGGACCAACAATAATCCATTTTTGCATGATAATATAGGGGCTAAACACTGTTGCTAGTGTACACAACCGTATGGAACAGTCCTCGCAAGCACCATGGTCATGCGATTACTCTGGACTGCATTGGTGAAGCATTGCACGTACTGTAACTTCTTCCGAATGGAGAGGTGAAGAGGCGCATTTGCTCTCCACATCCTCCACTTTCTCGCCTTTCCAAGCTGACCTTCACAGCCTCAGACAATTTCCACCTCTCTATTCGTTGATAAAGAACCATTCAGTCCACCCGCGTTTCATCGTCCACCGATGTTAATTTTGCAACTGTTAGCCTTGTTTCCACCGTTAGCTGCGACCGATTATCCCACGTGGGTTTACTGCTGGCGGGAGCGCTTGGGCACGCGTTCACGGTCATCAAGGAAGGCTGTTTTCAACGTCACGCTCCCCGTCCTGCCTAGCATTGCCAGTCTGTGGGAATCGCATTGCAGTTGGACGTTCGTATGGATGAAATTCAGCCTTTTGAAACGAAAAGTCACCCAGGTGGAAGGCGCGCCTTGGCAGAACAAAGACGCCGTTCCACGTAGAGGATGCAAAGCAGTCTTGTTTACCCAACAGAATGCAATCGCCGTACGATCCGGGTGACGCATAAGTGCAAACAGGGGCTGGGAAGTGATCATGGAGTGAGTAAAAAGGGATACGAAATGTTTAGGTGTTAAGCTAATTGAGCTGCGCTTCGCCCTTGCCTTGTTGAATCACAAATGTGCCGACGGAACAAACTGTAAGAATGCACAGACATAAGCTGAGCGTAGTAAGAGTTGCCATCGGTCACCCAAAGAGCCAAGGAAGAGAAGAGAGGAAGGCATTTATAAAGTTTTCGTCAGAGTCAAAGGAACGCCCTTCGATTCATCACAAATGCTTGAGCGTTTGCATTGGGCAAGGAGAATGTCAGGCCCTTCTGTGAGACCCAACGGCTGGTCCTTATTTAGTAGGAGGGAAATGTGCACTGCTCGGTGGTGCCTCCGCATTTCTTCCATTCGACTCTCGCTGATGCCTTTCCGCCTTGAAATCCTGCAGTTGTAGCTCCGTCAGCCCACTAGAGGCCCCAATCTTAGCAAACGTAAGAAAGAATGACAAATGAAAGTTGTACGCTTAAGGCAGCCGCCCCGCAAATGAATTATTACAAGTGACACGATGACACGCGACGATTGTGTGGGTCGATCTCATCCAGCACCTCTTTCTGGTGATAAGGCCGAGGTGGACTGACACCAAAGAAGGAGGATGGCCTTCCTGATGCGAAGGTCTGGCCAGGGATGGAGGATGGTATGACGGTATGACAGTATGGATCAGGAATTGCAATGCACATCTACCACGAATGAATAAATGAATGAATGAAACTTTCATCGTTGTGAGGATCTCAGTACGCGTCAATGGCACTTCATGTCGAGGGGTGCGTGAGGCCGTCGGAAGCCCATCTTTGTGAGAGGCCGGCCGAGTAACTCATTTCAAGGTTTGCCTAATGGATGCCAAGAAATCAGCGTTAGAACAACGACTTAGTGACATTCATGCTTAAGAATGGAATGCTTCCTCATGTCTTTCGTTTGACGCGACGACGCGCCTCGGTTCCTTCTCCAACGCTCTCATCGCTTCCTCCGCTTCACCTCAGCGAATGCTGCACGGGACTTGTAACAGCCAAAGGGTGCGGCTATTGCTTAAGGCAGAGAGAGTGAGATCGCTACCACAACCACCATGATTAGCACCTCACGCGCTACAAACCCTATGACGACACTTGCGAGTGCTTCTACGGCATCTACCTCAAACACCGTAATGCATTGGACTACCTCCACCGCTAGAGCAAGTGCAACCACTTTCACAACCATGATCCTCATATTGCCATTGATCCTCATGTAAGTCTGCACAGACTGTTAAATGATGCGTTTGACTCGAATCCTGCAGCTCAGCATTTGTGCTCCAAGCGCGTCCATCATTGCCATTGCAGGTGCCAATCAATTGGGGAATAATTCGGGTTCTACTGCAAGATGGGCACAACACCCCAAACATCCGCATGGGGAGAACAGGCGAAAAGAATAAACCATGCTTCGGCTGCACTTCCTAATGCTTTTATTGAAGACTCTGTAAGGGTAGGTACGAAACATAGCAAAGAATGTGAACGATTCACTTGATCAAGAGATTGGCAGTGGACGGCAACACTTATGCCTGCTTCGCTGCAATTGTAAGCAAAGATGCAGAGGATAATGCAATGGTCGAAGCTATCCGGTAAAAACTCAATGGGGAAGTTGGTTCCACACTACTGCTGGGCGGTTAAGACATTGTAATGGCAACTTGCATCCGCTGACCTGTTCAGACACCGCGAAGAGTAATGAAATGGGGCTTGAGAAGGTGTGTAAGTGCGAAGTAGTGAAGCGTGGGTAGTTGGGGTCAAATTTATCCATTCGACTTGCATTCGCTCTTACATGGTGCACTGCGGACAACAGTCGTGTTCTTATTTTTGACTGCAACCTATGGTTGCCTGGTGAGGCTTGGGGCGCACGAGTCTAGCTATGCGTGTGCACAAAGACTACGTCACTTAGATGGTGTGTTTCTGCCTGTCGGGTAGTCAAAATGGGATTACTTCATGCGTAGTTCTTCCTTCATGTTCACAGCTTTGTTGATGCACCACCGCGCAACATGCGACCATGCTATGTGTACGCTTTCTACAGACGAGTAAATCGCAGCGACTGAGATGGATGCTTAATTGATGAGCCGAGCTGATTACCATGCAAGCGCCTTGTTATAAACAGAGCTGAGAAACCCTTCATCTTTTGCGAGCTTCGATTACAATCCAATTTTCTGAGCAAAATAAAGGCTGGGCTTAATATTCAGTACAAAGTTAACACGTTGTCAAGGTCAACGTTGGGTTAAGACCATTTATGGAAACAAAATGGGCCTTCTCCACCCCCTCTCGACAATGAAATGTATAAACGGCCAATGCGGCATAGAAAAAAGAGGTTAGGGATGCGAAGTGGTTCAATGCTCAATCAAAAGTGACGCTCGCAGGATAGTAGCCTACATCCTTCCCAACTGCGTCAATGCTGTGCACAAATTCATAGATAACCGAAACCACTTCACTGGCAGACCTGTGCATCCGGAGCCTTTGGTGAAACATTGCCAGGCAAGCCGATACCATGATGAAGGCTACGCCCACTCCTTTATTTACTTTGTTCTTTGCAGTTCAAAGGCGGATTAAAGACTGCGACACAAAGGCGCAATTACATCCAGATTGAACTCTCCACCGGTAGCATAGATGAACCCAAGCGGCTGTGCTAGTGCCCTCCACGTTGACAAGTGTGGCTGATGCTAATCCAACTGGTGCATCCCAGATGGCCAAGTCAACGCTGAGTGTGCGTTGATTGCCAACAGATCTCGACTGAGGAATCAGCTGCCTCCTCTGGCCTGCCTACACAGCCCATCATGTTGTCTTCGTCTGTGCAACAAAGCCAACCACAAACAAATGCGCTCCCATTGGATGCGATGGTTGTCACGCAGTCAAGCGTGAGTGTCTTAAGGCCTCAATGCATTAGACGAGCTAACTTCCGAGTACAAGGGGAAAGAGGCGGAAGCCAAGGCCTTGAGATCGCATTCATTGCCAATTTGCCATGACTTACACCAATTCGAATCGCTGTGGAAGGGCGTTAGCTGACTGCAGCCGGGCTGAAGTGTGGATGGCGTCATTGAAAGCGCCACCGTTCTTGCCTCTCCTGTCTGCTTAAACAGCCACGACGTGACCTTATTACGAGTTCTTTTTGCAGCATCTAAAATTAATCATCGTTGCACACAGCAACTGCAGAAAAGGCACGAATAAATGGAATTTCTGATCTCTACAAGGCACAACTGACCTCGCGATTGAAAGCACGAATGGCTGTGGAGGTGAGGCAGTGGAGAAGCTGCATCAGCAAAGAGGCGCCTCAGCAGGTAATGCAAAGCATAAAGGCGAGACCTACTGCCATTGAAATGCACAATGATTTTCCCATCATGTACTGGACGAGCGATTCTGCAACAACTTGCTTGAAAACGAGGTCGGCTTGTGTAGGAATGGGCCATGCATGAGGCGCTTTCCGCTTTGCACAGCTCCACTTCTTCATTCTGTCTGGCCTGTCCGCGCATGTTGTACTTGAAGTAGCACAGCTTGCATGTCTTTGACCGACTAGCTTCAGTTAGGTGTTGTACGCGCCACTGGTGGACACGTTTGATGCTTCCATCGCACATGCACGGGCCAATCAGTCGTCCACGAGAGCTCGACATTCGAGCACTCACACATTTGGCTGTTTCTTAGCATATTCGGTAGATCGACGTGCCTTAAGCAATAGCCGCACCCTTTGGCTGTTACAAGTCCCGTGCAGCATTCGCTGAGGTGAAGCGGAGGAAGCGATGAGAGCGTTGGAGAAGGAACCGAGGCGCGTCGTCGCGTCAAACGAAAGACATGAGGAAGCATTCCATTCTTAAGCATGAATGTCACTAAGTCGTTGTTCAAACGCTGATTTCTTGGCGTCCAATTACGCAAACCTTGAAATGAGTTACTCGGCCTGCCTCTCATAAAGATGGGCTTTCGACGGCCTCACGCAGGCCTTGACATGAAGTGCCATTGACGCGTACTGAGATCCTCACAACGATGAAAGTTTCATTCATTCATTCATTCATTCATTCATTCATTCATTCATTCATTCATTCATTCATTCATTCATTCATTCATTCATTCATTCATTCATTCATTCTTGGTAGATGTGCATTGCAATTCCTGACGAATGCCGTCATGGCAGAATTCCTCAAAGTCTAAATTTCTGTTTCACCTACAGAAACCGTGATGTCTTCAAATGGGACCACGGATTCTGCCCCTTCAGTCACCAGACCTATCACCTTCTCCTGACAAGGAAACCAGCCTCAGCGTCAGTCGAGTACATCAATGGGCATCGCACCTGTGTCAGCAATGACATCCTCCGCCCTTGGCCAGACCCTCGCATTAGGAAGGCCATCCTCCTCCTCCTCCTCTGGTGTCAGCCCACCTCGGCCTCATCACCAGGAAAAGGTGCTGGGTGAGATCGACCCACACAATCGTCGCGTGCCATCGTGTCACTTGTAATAATCCATTTGCGTCACCCGTATCGTACGGCGATTGCATTCTGTTTGGGTAAACAAGACTGCTTTGCATCCTCTACGTGGAACGGCGTCTTTGTTCTGCCAAGGCGCGCCTTCCACTTGGGTGATTTTTCGATTCGAAATGCTGAATTTCATCCATACGAACGTCCAACTGCTTTTTTCGACGCACGTCATTGTGCACGTCATTACCATCACCAAGTGCATCGGTCCGAGTTTCACACTCTTGATGGCAAATCTGACGCATACCTGGCAGGCGCAATGGGCTGTTCCTTGTAGGAACTTAGCCAATTTAGTCAATGTTACATGCCAACAACTAAATATTTAACTAAATGCAAAATCTGTTCTTCTAAAAAATTTTAAAGACCTTTGTCATGCTCAGGCACGTTGCCCTGCTTCTATACTGCCGTAGCAAGGCTCTTCTGTTGCAGCAGCGCGGTTTCCGGAGGAAAGACAGAAAGCGTGAACATACAAGTGCCAGATCAGAGCAGCGGAACAGCTCATCCCTTCTTCTTCTCAATGGAGGCGACTGTGTTTAATTGCAACAAGGCAAAACTTGTTGACTGTGAAGTGGGAAAAGACAGCAACATAGTGCAAAATGGATAGCTGTACCCCCCAATTCAGGTTTTCTTTCTGGCAGAGAAGATCAGGTGCTACTATCCCCGCTCAGAGCGCCTTCAACGCACGCTTTGTCAAAGAGATTGCAAACTCCTTAACATGCTTAGCACCACATCACCCGTTCCTCCGTATACTCTTCATTTCTTTGCTTAATTTATGCAAATAGGACAAAGCAGGCATTTTCGCAAGCCACGCTGAATGGATCTGAGGCACTTAATTAACTAAATCCTGATGGTGGAATCCGTTACAAGCTAACCATCATATCATAAAATGCCATTATGGAAGCAGATGTTCGCAATGGATCACATGGCCACGAGGATGAGGGAAGTTTGCAGGGGATAGAATTGGGGCTGTATGGCTCTGCTTGCTGAGATGGTAGCGAAGTGACCGGATAAAGCTAGTTCAGCAATGTGAATTCCAATTAACACCGATTGGCGAGCCCTAACGAAAGTGGCGATGTCTAGCTCTCATCAGGTCCGTTAACGTCTTGCAGTTCTGCAAATGAGCACATTTCGCATTTTATACTGCGACAAATCACATCGTGCTCTATGATGCCTAAATATGTGGCCTTATTATCACTAGAGGTTTCTGCTTTTCACGCAAAGGCATGTCATTCACTGTTTACGATTGAGCAACGCCAGTCTGTGGCTCACTCCCTTCACGCAAAGACAATTTCCACCACTATTGTCGGGCAATATCTTGGCTTTAGTCATCAACAGTTTTACTTGAGGCTCTGTCACCCCTTTGTGTGGTTAAAATTGAGGCAGATGCCAAAAATTAAGTCCGCATTTGTCTCCACTGTGCCGCCCTCATGTCGATTAAGATGAGAAAGCATGAGACAAGGAGGACTGGACTGCAAAAGTAGTAAACTTGGTCGAGCTTGGAGCTTAGTGCTGCAGAACGAAATTAACGCAGTGAGAATTTGACATGCACGTTTCTTTAATTCAGCATTCACTGCCCTGTAGAAGCCCGCAATCGAATTCGCAACTTGGCGTAATTCGGCAAGGTGAGAGTAGGCAACTTGGTGCCGCTGCAGAAGTTAATTAATCTTAAGCCCGTGAGCGAGCGTTGGGATGAATTCACTTTATTGAACTCAAATAACCGTCTAGTTCCACCAACCTCAAAAAGCAGTCTTTTTATTTGAATAATGTCCATCCACTCAGCGCACGCAAAACGGTTTAAGGAGCCGATCTCGAACTCTGGACCGGGACGGTAGATCCGGTGCCAAATGCCATAATCCAAGTGCATTTGCGCGAAAAGAAGCCTTCAGTGGCGGTCATGCCAGCTGTTTGAGCATCATAGGGACGATAAGATTTACATGGTCTGGAAGCCGAACTTCACTCGGAATCATTAACGTCTGGAAGCTCAGTTTCAAAACTGGAAAGTATTCATCGATGCAGTGATTGCCAGCTATCAGCATTCGCATGAAAGCACGCTGCTTGCAAACGCAAATTGCATCAACGGTGTCGTCCATTGAACCTACTAGCCTATCAGTAAGGAATCATTTTGTGAAATTAATAAATCTTGAATGCTCCATTCTTTTCAAACCATGATAACTAACGGAGTGCACGATTCTCTCATTAAATTTATGGAAACATGCAATGACCGCACCAATCTCAAGGTGCTGAGCTTACTTCTGGCGAAAACATGAGCTGCGCGAAAGACTCAGACTGCCGTTTGTTGGCCCACTTCAATCGTTAACCAATTCTCTGCATTGCAAGCCGATTTGCGGTTGTAGAGTCATTAAAACTGCGTTGTGGCATGTGGTTAAGCGCTCGCTGATGCCTTGCACTATTCTTGCTTCACCGCCTCTTACAGTTAGAGATTTTGGGATGAAAGCGCTAACGACATTCTAGCCATATGATGACCTACTGCACCCGTTATGTCCATTTACCCACAGCGTTTGTACTCGTGCTTAATCACATCAGCAATACAGAAAATCCACCATTGCACTAGAAATGCCTGCCATCCACAACTCATGCAGCAGTTGTATTAATGCTCCACACATGCCATCTGACCCGCTTGAAAACCTCTACACAATACATCGCTTTAGGTCATGTCGACGGTACCAATGCCAACTCCGACGCTTAAAACCATAGCGATGAATCGGGCCGCATACTAAGAATGCTGCCATTGTACAATTTGTTAACTTTGTGCCACCCAACTGAAGCCACTGTAAGAGGGCAGTCAAAGAACGGACGCCAACTCAAAGCCGTTAAGCTGGAGGACATTCAATGGGCCTCCGTCGAATGAGCAAACTTTGCTTCAACGTTTCGTCTTATTGAGGGTTCCAGCACAACTGCACCTGCACCATTGTTTAGTCAGAGAGGATTTGTGAGCGTCTCATGGGGATGGACCGAAATTCAGACCTGAAGTCATCCACGGGACCCGATGATGAACGATTGGTTGAGAACAAATTTTGCTGAGAAAATGTATTGAGAAAATAAGCCTTTTGCAATGATTCCAGACACTCCATCAGATCATGCATCGTGGCTTGAGTACATCATTTGCGCGGATAGAGGGGTGGACAAATTCGCGAAAGCAGCATAACGAAATTAAACCTCGCAGTCCTAACAGTTGCGACGCTTTGCATACTAGTCCTCGACAAAACCACTTCTACAACACTGATGAAGGGACCGCCGTAAAGGCTTCGTTGAAAAGAGAGCGCTTATCTTCCACCACTGCCACAAAGACAGCAGGACAGTCTAGTGATGAGCATCGCAACGAGTAGAGTGGGTGGAATACTTGCCGGATTAAGGAATGGTTTTAGTTTTTCACACCACTACTAAAATTGAAGGAGGGCGACAGTTGCGCCATAGCGATTCACTAAAAATTACCTTTTCAACTTAAGTGTCAATTTGAGGAATGCTTAGCGATATTTTTTAAAGCATTGGACTCACAGCATTACTCGGTGTGTCGTCTTCATAAGCAATCAAAAGCCCGCACTAGGCAACATCTTGTTCGCTTAGGGAACCGAAAGTGCCAGGGATGTCTGCATTTAGCCGCATTTGTTGAGAAACAGTTTCACGGCCACCAAATTGGCGCAGAACACACCGACGTCTAGTGAGATAGTGACGCACACTAAGTTAGGTTTGCCATTAAGAGGATTTGGAGCTATTCTTAAGCGTTGGGCGTAAATGGGCAATAAATGACTTATTCACAGGCGGCGCTCATTCAACTTTACCGCACCTTACAATCCTCCATATCATTACAGCTATGAACTAGTTCGCGAGCTACTTTTGTGTGGAGCAATGGCAACCAGCAGTGCCTCCTTTTATAAAGCAGCTACGCACAATGCACATTTAAGTGTTTGCCAACTTCTTCAGCTTGAGTTCGAAATTTCCGGTTTGCTTGCAATTAGCTTCTAAAATGCCAACGATAGCGTTTTCATGCCAAAGTGGCAGGTTAGATTGTTGCAACGCCTGTGATTCTTGCAAAACAGACTAACTTGACGCCTTTGTGACGCAAGCAAATTAGGGCTTATTTTGGAGGGACCCAAAGGCGAAATGGAAAAGGAAGCCTAAAACGCACTAAAGAGGTATGCGTTCGCTACGTTTTACCCTAAGCGAATCTCCACGACAGTCCATGTTCTCCCTTGCTTTAACCACATTTGAATTCGGAGACAGTGCAAATTGACCTACTGTGAAGTTGTCCTGCATGCTGCAGGACGCAGAAGAGCGTCGGAAGCGTTTTATTACATCAAGAATGCATGCAAATCTGCAAGTTGCGTCTAATCTCCTTCTTCCTCACCTGGATGCTCGCGGGCATGCGCAGGATGTTATCTTCGAAAATAGACTTGCACCACACTGTGCCAACTATGTGCCCTTCAACTTCAACGTTTTGAACCACTTCCAGAGCACTTCATCCAAACGCTCACCAGCAAGTCTGCAAATGAACATGCTAGTCACTAGAGGCTCATATTTACTATGCCACAACTCTAGTGGTCCTGCTACATCTGCTTCCATTTTCTATTTTATGGCGATAGGCTGCAGCTCAAACTACGGTGTCGTTCTGGCACTGTTTTACTATACGGAATGCTACGAGGACCACCTGAAGTGCGAGCCCTTGCAACTGCTTATCGTTCCCGTCATTTTTGTGCGCATGTCTTTTGCTTGCCAAGCCTAATTTGGCAATGCATTTTAAGCCACATCTTTGGATCTCTACTTTGCAGCTCTTTGGTGGGGACCACTATGCCAATGGGAGTAGAGCGCTTTGTACTTGAAAGGAGTTGAGCATTCCTCGAACCACTGCATGTCAGCCCACCTCTTACGTTGCAATGCTTCAATAAAACACAGTATTCACCACCTTGTCAATGTGCATGAATGGGTTATTAGCGGAAACTCGCTGTGGCATTTTCTTTTACAGAGGTTTTAATAAGGTGGCTCATTTGCTTAGATCCTGCCAATGGTTCCAGCTTAATTCAATTCAACGAGTCACACCTCCACTATTAGGCCTTACTAGGTAATTGGCAGAGAAGCTAGGCAGCCTGGCGCCGCTACAAGCGATGGCATCCCGCGAATCAAATCGCACAAATATCTTACTTGGCTAAAGTGCCGGGAAGACGAGCGTTGATTAATTATGTGCATTGAGTTGGAGCCCGCGCTCCATTTTACGCGAGCATCAGGAAATTTGGCGAAAAAAGGAGCAGCGGAAAACTGTGCGCCTCTCAACTTTCATGGGTAGCTGCACAGGCTAACTGATAGCCATGAGTAACTGGATAACTGTGCTCGTATTGGGGAATAAGCTGTAGCCTTCCTCATATCAGCAACCTCACTGCTGGGTTTCACTTACTTCACGCATCATCACAATGACACCAAGGGCTAGAATGGAGGTCATTTGGAGCAACGCAAACTGGCCAAGCAGTGAGCGATAGACAGCGTAGTCTGGCTGACTCCGGGAGATCGATGCGTGATACGGCAGAGACCCACGGGTAGGGTGTGAGCAGACAAACCGTCAAAGCACATCAAGCATACGCTATGAGCTCGTGCAACTATAGTCCATTCTTTGCAGTCAAACTTCGCCACCGATGGCAGTTAGCGTATTAAAATGCATTCACCATTCATTCTTTTTCATGCTGGGCCGTGCCGTACCGATTAGTTCATCCCTCGCCTTCAATCTGCAATGTGCCCTATTTGTGGAACGGAACTCCCTCAGCACCATCCGATGAGAACAAATGAGATGCATCTCTCACACTCTCACTCACTTTAATCGCCAGTTTGTTGTGTTTGCTAGATTTGCTAGGTTTCACTCTACTTGGTCATTGGTAGTTACGCACACAACCAGTCGATCGGGTAACTGGGACGCGTCCAGAAGTGAACGCAGAATACAGGATGAATCATACACACATTCAAGTATGCAACACTCACTGATCAACAACCCGGTGGAGATGAATGCACGCTATTGTTTAGTCCAATCGAATCATCTGTTTGAGCAGCCGGCCAGGAGATCACTCAAAATAGCATGATGAGTGCTCTATTGCTTGGTTCATTCTGAACTACTGATTATTCCGCCTTGTGAGAGCATGTCTGACTCCAACAGCAGCTAATCAATGAGTTCTACCCTGCCGTGTGACCGCCATCACGTGGTGAGAGAGTAGTCGGAAATTTGCCGAGGTGCCTTTGATTTGGCCTTAACTAGGATAATAGCACCGGAGACTTTAGCGGTCTATTTACATCAAACACACGGGCAGCCAGCGAAGCAGCCTCTGGTGCCCAATAAATTAACCTTGATGGCACAATTAGGCATTGATAGATTCCCGGTTGAGCTCCAGTTTCGTCGTGATAGGAGGAAGGCGACGACCGAGATGGTGACATGTCAGTGGTGTTTATGGTGCTGGATGAATATGCGGCAGTTCGTGACATTGCTCAGCTACAATAGACTTCCTAATTTGGACCACATCTTTTTCTGCTGGTAGCGGAATTTAGTGCTGGAAACTGGTATAGATTGAGCGGGAATTTTGGTGCGCTGCTATTTTGGCGACCGGCGAATGGAACGAATCGCCTTTTTATTTTGCTTCTTCCGGACTTCAAGCATAAAATAAAGCACGGAAAGAACATCTTTCATTGATACTGCTGACGATAAATTAAGGTGCACGATTCCAACTTTACCCTTGCTTCCTTTCGGCTAATACAAAAAATTTCATGCGAAACGGTTGTCACACAGAACCCCTGCACCGTACCTAAATGCAATGATGGGATGCTTTAACACCTCATGCCCTATTCTTGGCGCTAACGACAGGCGCTAAATAAAGTGAAGCAGGGAAGTTGCAGACTGCATTGAGGTGAAAGAGCTATTCTTCTTTTTGGAGAAAAAAGCGGCATTCATACCAGGTTTACGCAATACCGGAAGGGGGGTGGGGGGCATGGAATGCGGATTACAATGCTGGTGACTTGAAGAAATGGTGAGGCTTCGCCTTAGCAGACCACACGAGGCGCTGTTCTTCTCTCAGCCTGCTAATCTTCACGTCACGTTGAATTGTAATCTGTTGTGAGCCTCGGAAGTTACGTCAGCCTTCGTTTCTTAGTGCGAACACATCCTAGTGCAACTGGGATGTGCTAGAAGCGGTTGTTGGTAGTTCACTCCTCGAGAACGTGGCGGCAATGCTATGGAAACGGTCGGCATGGGAGTGAATGCATCCTGTAGGACGTCAGTTGCTGCACGGAGGAGCAGATTCGTCGTGCCTTCGCTCCTTTCTGATTGTGATGCAAACGAAGGCGCGATCGCGTTAGCATCGCAGCCTCACATCCGATGTGCCTCTGGATGGCCAATGTGTGGGTACGTGTGTATTTCGACGTGACTGGCGCATTGGATTAACTTATGCCAGTCTTGGAGTAAGTAATCAGCTCGATTTCGTAGTTTGCATCGCTTAGACGATGCTTCGGATGCCACCGAAGCGTTTCAGTGTGAGTTTGCCGATTTCGAAGTCTAGCGGTGCACACCGTGGGGTTGCATTCAGCAACTTGGAGGGCATTGCTCTTCGAACCGCTTTGCGTAAGGCACGAGGACGAGTTATTCTCCGTTATATTTCCTTATTTACTCCCGGGTGCGCATGTCTATCGGGTGCTTGTCAATGCATGAAGTGAAGTCCGGCTAGAGCAACGATGCTATGCTTGTGCATGGCTTTGAGTTGAGATAAACAGTCAAAGTGAGTTTCCGCCTTCAGTCCACTGTCCGATTGGCAGAATGGGTGAATGAATGGGTGGAAGGGAGGCTGTCTCTGGATGGCTGTGAGGTCCGCTCTTCTGATGCAGTTCCACTACATGCCGCACACGTCGTCGGAGTCGCGTCGACGGAAATCAGGGCGAGCAAGTTCGTCTCAGCCTTTGCTTCCTAACTAGAAGGACTGATCATCTTCTCTGCTTGGCGGGAGGGCGTGACAATGGCTAATGGCTGCAAGGGACACCATTTGGTGTTCAACTCGCCCTGACCGCATTGGATGGCGTGGCCTCAAGCTGAGGATCCGAGGCAGACCTTCTGCGTCGCTGCGTTGGGGTCATTGGTTTGTGAGTCATGGGAGCTGGGACTCATCTGAAGTCCGTTAGATCATTTGAAATTAAAAGATGCGTTTTGGCATTGAACAGGAATGTCTAGCCTTTTCGATGAGTGCTTTAAAATGCTGAAAAGTGAAAGTGTTGGAGGCTGTTGCACGAACACTACATAAGCTCGAAATATGGTGGTTGCGCGTTTTAGGGAGGTGCAGAAACACCACCGAACAGCGACCTCAATGCATTAGACGAGCTAACTTCCGAGTACAAGGGGAAAGAGGCAGAAGCCAAGGCCTTGCACATGCAGGGACATTTAGTCGTCCACGAGAGCTCGACATTCGAGCACTCATACATTCGGCTGTTTCTTAGCATATTCGGTAGAACGACGCGCCTTAAGCAATGGTTGCGCCCTTTGGCTGCCACAAGTCCCATGCAGCACTCGCTGACGTGAAGTGGAAGAAGTGATGAGAGCGTTGGAGAAAGAACCCAGGCGCGCTGTCACTGGCAATGGAGCCTCGAACAAAGGGGAGGACAAAAAGACGAACTGATCATCAACACTTCGCTTGAATCCTGCAGTTCGTTGTTCCTCTTCCTCCGTCTTATTTTTCACTTCATCGCTTTATTAGAAGAGAGCAATCACCGAACCCATTTCGGCCGCTAAGCTCGTCATTCCACACTAGCCTTCCTTTTAAAGCGACGAGAGGGACAATCACGCACATATCACTAACAATCAGCCCTTTGCAGAGCTCCGCCGGCCTTTACACTAACCGCACTGCTCTGAGCCCATGTTGGCATGACATTGACACTTTGGTACACTTCGCTGAATGCAGACCAACTCATCCACTTAGTTATAAGTTGTAAAAGTAGGCGTGGAGTGTAAGAATAAGTTGCTTATTGACCCTCAACAATCTACAAGCGTTCGCTAATCAAAGGATCACCAGAGACCAACCCACCAAGGCGTGCGGAGGTTGAATGTAGCAGCACGGATGCAATGGAATGCTTGCATTGAGGCGAGGTCAAGAACTGGTGGACATTCAAAGCCCCACCTTCTGAGGTTTCAGTCAAAGTAGTGAATTTAAATTCTGTTAAACGCGAAAATGTGTCAACTGGGGTCACCCTGCACACTTAAACGAATTGATTGGTGACAGGTCGAGAGATTTGAGGACGTCTGTCTCGGTGTTTGTACAAGATGGCATGCACGCAAGAAGAAATGCCTAGGAATGATGCCAAAGTGACGCTGGAGAGTTGGGCATGTCGGATCACACTCTCCCAAAACGCAGGAAGGAAGGGCTCGGTGATCGCAGGTGCTATAGCGGAGGCGCCACAACAAGTCTCGCCGTTGACTCGCACCCATCGGCTGTGTTTGCCATTGCGACAACCAGTGCACGAAGTGCCACCGTGTCCAGAGCGACGTCCGCCTTAATGCGAATCAAACTGCCAAACTGAATTGTCACTTTCCGATCACGGGCCGACTGGGCGAATGGATTAGCGGGTGGATGGTTGAATGAATGACGCTTATAAAATCTGCTGTGCCAGAGCACTCAGTCGATGTGATGTGCAGGTTATCGTGGGCGCCTTCAAAAGAAGCGGCTGGCAAGATTGGCTCGACTTTTGCTGCTCGGTTTGCCTTATTGACCATGGCATGAGGTGCAAGTGCCTCCTCATAATACCGCCTTTCTATTGCCACCGTTTCTCTTGCCTTTTCAAATTTGTCTTCTCGAAGAACGGGTCTCACACAACTGAACTACTTACTTGGCTGAGTAGTCGGTGCAGCAGTCCGTCAAAGCCAAGCCTCAAATGCAGCGCACCATTGCCACGACCGCATACGGTCGCCACTTGGATCAAACGGATGATTGCTAGGGCGACTCGGTAAAGTGCGTCAAAATTTCCTGTTTTGCGCCCATGCTGATTGACAGTAACTACACCATCAACATCGGCGACGAAGCAATCATTCAATTCCACGTCGGTTTTGTGTCCATCACCCAACTCCGAGTGGCTTTGATCACACCCACTCGGCACGTGTCACCTTGATGGGTGAGGGAAGGTAAAAGCCGAGAGAGGAGAATCAGGGCATCACCACCGCCTACTCGCGCGATTCCTTCTTAACCATCGTCGGCACGACACGCGGTAGTTGCATGTCGAATGGCAAGGCGTGACAAAGTGGAATTGAAGGATGGCAAAGCCCATAATTATGAAGTCATAGAAATGTAGAGGGCAACAAATGCAACCGGTCCTCGAGACGATGAGCTCGAGTGAAATTTCGCACTGTGTCCAGCATTCCACCCTCTAGATGAAACGGAACGTCTGACCTAACTGAGTGATTCATCACCTTGCAAGATTAGTGCGCACCACCAAGCCCATCCAATGGTAGTTATAGAAAGCAACGACAGCTCGCATTCGGCCTCGCTAGTCTCCCTCCTTGATCCATCACGACTTCCCCATTTCCGTACGAAACCATCGGTTGGACACACAAAACTAAGCACTTTGACACCTCAATCAAAAGACGTTTATATTCGATGAAGGAGGAGGTGTTAAGAATGCATTCATCATTGCAGATGCATTGCCGCAGTTGTTTGCCATCGGCAGGTGCCACTGTTCGCCCGCGACGCCCTTCGCCGTCGAGAGGAAGCACCCACGGTCCTTCGATTGAGAACTACAAAATGCAAGAAATAAGGACAAGATTATCATGCTAGCCACCGCTGAAGCCCATATGACGCCTTCATCACGGAATCTGCTCCATGGGCAATGATTCCCCCAACCACTCCAGTGCATATGTTTGCCACTGAAGTGGATGGGGAGCGCAAATTCAATGCTCTTACTACTAACTAAGGTCACAGCCGTGCGAACATCAAACAAGGAGTGGAGAAGATGCATTCAGCTTAGCGTGAGACCGCTGCGTACGAGGATTTCATTCAATTCACTCAAATGTCTCCGTCAAGACTGCAGATTGCAGCCACAGCATTCGAGAGGTCAACACGTGTTCGACCCATTGCAAAGGCTTAAATTTGCTGCCGAGGATGACAACTCGTAGGAAAGTCACTTGCACACTTCGAAAAGTCCTGCTCTTAGCCAGAACGCGCAGATTGTAGCGGTCGATTTCATCCAGCACCTGGCCTGTGTGAACACGCTGGCGAGGCTTGGTGCTAGAAGAGGAGGCTGTTGTTTCCGATGCAGAGGCGTGCGCGGTGGTGAGGGACGACGCGGCTGATGCACGAATGACGCAGGCTGGTGCACCCGAGTCACGCCGCGGCTGGTCTGCTTGGAAGGAGACAGAGACTGTGCAGATGATCAAGAAGGTACATTTGGTGAACTTGCTTAAGAGGCTGCACAAATGTCAATAGGTGGCACAGAAATTGGGGCCTCGAGGTATGCACTCATTGCAACATGGATCGAGAAATGCGACGCCACTATTGGGAGCGGAGTTTGAGCTGACTAAACCACAATGCACCGCCCTCTCGCAAACGCGATACATCGAAGTTAGCAACAATGAAGTGGGAGTCGAAGAGGAAAGGCTGGACTTACGCTTTTTGTGGTGCTGCTCACCCACTACCTTCGCTAGCCTCGACTTCAAAGGATTGCTTGTGGGACTACAACGCCATTCGCCATCGTTTGCATGGTGTCCACCGTTGCCTTGGGTCGAGGGCGCAGGAGAGGCGATAGATGGGGTTGGAGAAGTGGAAGCCTGATTATCACCCGAATCCATTTTGGTTTCTTCACAAATTCAGCAACAGGGTGGTCGTCGAGGTCAGCACCTTGGAGCCAAAACCTAGAACGATCAACTAGCTATAGGGAAGGAATGACCTCAGCCTGCAAGCCATTGGACTGTGCTGGTAATCGCTCATGGAATGCATTTGATTGGACCATCGAAGGCTGTGAATGGGAGTCGGCCCGGTCACGTCGACAGACAAGCGTCCGACCGCCTGCTCAGTTCTGTCACAGTGACCCTCTCGTAGGCTGCGTTGATGACGCCGACGTCTGACTTTTGCATCCTATACGACTGAGACGTTGGAGAAGGAACGATTTGTCTTGCCAATCCACCTCATATGAAGACACAACGGAGGTTCAAGTCAAGCAAAAGTGATGCATCTAGCTAAAGCGCTCGCTCAGGTCGGTTAATGCTTATTACCTTGTAGCTGTCAGCAAAGGCATATTTTCTGGGAGGCCGGCGACCGTACAAACTTGCATAACTTGCATGGGCCTTTTCCAACTTGTGCCAGGCTCAAAAGACTGCCCACGTCATGGCTGATTGAGCGAATTTAACAAATCAAAACAGGATGGAATAGTTGGGGATGGGCATCACAATCGTACAATGCGATTCTCACCTAAGAATGGGCGCTTTAAACTATAATGAGTGAGGTGTGCTGTTAGAGGCCATGCGGAATGGGCTAAGCGCTTCAGTATAAAGTGAGGACAAGCGGCCTCAACAAGCCAATCGTGCCTGCCTTCATTTGTCATATCAGGCAAAGAGACGTATGCATTTAAGAAAAGAACATTCTCCTAGATCTGATCAGGTCAGATGACAACACGATGCGCACTCCCACCCCAAGCTGAAACATCCTCCAGCTGCCCGTGTCGTCGCCATTGCTTCCCATTCCATTTTCTGCCCCACTATTCCTTCAAGATGCGACTGAGGGTATGCGGACACCGAGCTCGACTTGGTAAGTTTCGTTCGCCGACGATGCTTCCCTTCGTGTGCTTGAAGTACCTTACCCACTCTGTCTGCATACCACAAAGCAGTGTTTGCGCCGAACGACCATATTTTGCAAGGCTAGGCGTCCGAAACACCGTACTCTCATACACAATGGGCTACGCACTGGCAAACATACTCCCTATTCACCCCTTCAGCAACCTCTCAATCCATGTGCTGCACAGAGGCAGTGCTCCTCACTTCCTTCAACACTTGCCCTTACATAATGAGCAATCTCGATCCTGCCAAAGTTTTGTAGTCGACTCTGTGTTATGCCACTGACTGGCTTCACGTTTGTCCGTGTCGTAGGGGAGGCGATCCGGGTACGCGATGCCCAGTGCATCGCTTCTGTACTAATCAGCGAAGGAAAATGCAAGCCAAATTCCCCTGCGTAAAGACTGACTCTTTCAATTAACAACACTGCTGCAGGGCCAGCTAGACTCGATGCCAACAATGGCGACAAGGCAAAAGTGGGCAACGTGAGTTGGTGTGGCAAGATGAGCTTGAAAGAGCTGTTAGAGCTGTGCAGGATTCACTTCACTTCCTGCCTCAAACGCGATTATCTGGAGCGTCAGGACATGCAGTGGATCGGACAGCTTTGATCGCACTCTGCCTGTTGAGAGAATCAAAGTAACTTCCTACACAATACAGCCATTTAGTCTTCCACTGCAGCTCACACTACGCCACCTCAAAGGAATTTGCAAGCAGTCCCTCTCCTCTCGAGGCTGCACATGCAACGGTAGTGCACCTGTCAAATCTCTGTCCCTCTTACACAATCGACAAAGACTCCACTCATCAGGTGGTGGCATCACTTACTGTTGAATGCGTAGGAGGGCAGGTATTGGAATGCAAGCAGCTTCGCAAATACGACGGGGAAGAGCCTCTTAGAGAAAGACGTGGTGAAGGAATGGACCATCATGGTAAACGATAGCACCCCAAATGGGAGAGCACAGAAACAAAGAACGTTTCGCTACTTAGGGAAATTCTTTTTACGAGTTCACTAGTGTCTGTGTCCTGAGTGGAGTGCAGCGCTTCGAATGTGATCCCTCATTTGACCGAGATCACAGTTGCACAAGCACACAATGCATTCTGTGTTGAGAGTGCAATCTTGGTGGGAGGACATTCACTAACTTCGTGACGCCTCTTTACTATGGCAAAGCTCAGCATGTACTTAGCGTGCCGTGATTCCCTGAAGAGCACCTCATTTAGCCAGCCACACTGCATCAGCATGTGGGTGAAGTGCGACCTGTCAATTCAAGAGTGTGCGAAATGTTTGCGTGGGAGTGCAACAACAGCCTTCCTACATTGAGATGAAGTGCAGCTCTGCTCGGTTTGATATTCTATGCCCGACACCACACTGCCACGGCTCGGCCGCCATTTCCTGACACTGCCGCATGTCGAGCGAACCCAAAGCTGCTCTGACTGCTAGCTTAGAAATGCAGACTAGCACGCTAGCTGCCACCGCGCTGACAGCGATGTCCAAATTCGCGTGCTCGCCATCCAGTGACCTGACCTGGAGGCTGGCGCCATTTCACACGCACGAGCAAGAGAATGCGGGACGACTTATGATTGTGCCAAATGTTAAGTAATGAAAGCTTTAAGACTGCACACGACTCTTCAAAATAACAGTAAAGCAGGCGTGGATTGAGCCAATGCTGATCCCACAAGGAATTAGTACGCGACCTGTGCAGCGTTCTGCCAACTATCGAGTGTCTGTAGGCAGACGCTGGTGCACCAGTCGCCTTAAGCAGGTGTGTTGATGATGCCGGAGAGCAAAAGCTTTGTGGGCGGTCGGCAGCCAGTGCTGCCTAAATTCTCTATCGCTACAATGGAAGAATTCGATAGGGGCTAAAGTGCAAAGGCAGACGTCTTTTGCTGTCAATGTGTCAGATGGGGTATAGATCGGAACAGACAGCCATGAAAGTTGGTCCACAATTCGCTGTCACGAATGCAGCCTCTCAAGAATTCCTGCAGAGCGAAGGTGGAGAAGTGCTAGAAGGGAATGCATGTTAAGTGAAGGTAGGGAACGGGGCTGCCGACATGATCTTGGGGCCGCCTACGTCACCGCAACCGAAACCTGTGGTCCTAGCAGACAAAGAGTTGCAACGCAAAGCAACTTGACCATTTATTTCGGAACAAAATTCTCACCCTCACTTGAATGAATGACTCAGGAGGCATATTCTTGCCAAAGGTAGGCGCAGAGTCGCTAATCAAATGGTCATCTTGCCGGTGGTCAGCTACGAGTCTCTGCATTCGCCCAAGTAAGTTGATGCAATGAGCCCACCTTTATGCTAAAGGTAGCCAAGTTTGCGCTTCAAGAGGCCAGGTTCGACAAGAAACGGCACTGTGATGGGGAGCGGCGTGCGCAGTAATGCGAGTGAGAGCCGTTGAGGTCAGCTTGGGAAGACGAGGGAGAGGAGGATGTGGAGAGCAAATGCGCCTCTTCACCTCTCCATTCGGAAGAAGGCACCGTGAGTGCAATGCCTCAGCATTGCAGTCCAGAGTATTCGCATGACCATGGTGCTTGCGAGGACTGTTCCATATGGTTGTGTGTTTGGCCCCTATATTATCATGCGAAAATGGATTATTGTTGGTCCAACGGCTGCCAAGATTGAAGATGGCCACGATGGAACAAATAACACCTCGAATCGACTGAAATTTTGAGTCTCAGTAGTCGATTACAAGATGACTGTTTCGCAGGTTGAATGGCTTCTATTCCTACACCTCAGCAATCAACCGTAGGACTCGAGGGATGGCGGTATGCGGTCACCGTGACGAAAGAGTACATTTGTAGTGTGGCATTAGCGCATCAATCGGCATGACTCCACCACACTGCTGGACTGACTGCCCACCCAAGTAAGCAGGTCAGCCACGTGAAACCGTCCTTTGAGAAGACGAAATTAAAATCCAACAAGCACAAAGAGGCAGACAAGTACTAGGCAGAAAGAGGTGGAGCAACGACAGTCGGCTAGGAGGCAGTTAAACGCGCTGACAACCATTGCGGACACGCAGGAAGACGAAGCATTTGGCAATCATGGGCAAAGGATTGTACTCCACAACAAAGCATGTAGTCTGCATTGGTATTGCATGGTACACTGGTTGTCAGGTGAATCAATCCAAATTTGACAAATATGTGGCTGGAGCTCCTTCTCACTCCCCACATCCTCACCTCTGTCAACGGTTTCGTGCATTCGCGCGTCTCATACACTAAGTGACACAGTTCACACCTCCTCGTCTTACTGGTCCCAATCCGACGCCAAATGCAACGCTCGTGCACATATTTCAGCCTGCCATCACACAGGCACGGTGCAATCAATCGGCCGCAGGATCTCACCTCCACACCATTCAAGGAATCATTGGAAGCGCAGTCTGTGTGATGGCAGCCTGAAATATGTGCACGAGGGGTGCATTCAGCGTTGGATTGGGATCAGTCAGACGAGGTGTGAACTGTGTCACTTTGTGTATGAGACGCGCGAATGCACGAAACCGGTCATTTGCATGCGGCACGTCTGTCTGGTGGTAGCGCCGGACTGGCATGCCTTTGAACACGGAGGTTGCTGTTTCCGCCATCGAGATGTAAGCGGAGGTGGTGGACCGGGCTGCTCGCACAGGTTCGCCTCCAGTGGATGTTCACATTCATGTTGAGGCTGGCGGTCCACTTGCCACAAATCGAGGCACCGATGGACGCCGCAAGGCCAGAATTCAAGCACTCCTCTAAATGCGAAACGAGTTTTACTGTTGGCACAGGAAATTGGACTCCTACGTTATCGGCTGTTGCGATGTGGCTCGAGAATCGCAATGCAAAACACATGGGACCCAACAGCAGGAAACCAACTTCGAGAAGTGAGGTTTTGCAATGAAGGGAGGCAACAAAAGTGGTCGAGAGGGGAAAAGAGGAAGGGGTGAACTCACACTATGTTCGTCCATTCGATGCGGGCATGTCTAACATCTCAACGGCGATTTTAGTCTCCTCGATAAAATCACTCTGCTCTCCTTGGATGAGTTTGACCGATAACGCAGGTCCTGTGTCAACAAGGACATCATCCACCGCCGTCCCGACCTCTGCGCCAGAAGTGACAACCTCGTCTGCAAGCCCCAACTCACAGCAGCACTTTTGCAAAAATGGAAGTGCTAAATGCAATTGACCGACACGATCGTCGCGTTCTGGCCAAGAAGGGCGTCTTCCGAATGTGCCAGTGAAGGTTTTGCTTCGCGTGTCGCGCTTCAAAGCCACTTTACGTCACCCAGACGACATTTGACTTAGTGTGCAGTTTGAGTGCAGTCTCCTCGCACAGAGCTCTTGCCTTCAGCTCACCGCCACTTCCCATTCCAGCCTGACGTCCGCACGACAGTTTGTGCGATGCTTCGTGGCCAAGTCCACATTGTGTGTGCTTTTATAGCCTGGCAGTGAACGTGCGGCGTGAGCAGTGTGCATGAGGAGCGCATTGAGGGCCGTTCATCACCAGTAGAAGTGTAAGCGGCTGCAGGGTGGAGGTTTGAAAAGCACTCACCTAGATGAGGCGACGTCCACGTAGTCCAGTTGAGCCGACTTCAGAGCGCATTTGAATTCCATGCATGCATTTGCTGTCCCAAATTGTGACTGTGCCCATCTGTTCTGCCGCGTGGACAGCCGAGTGGCAGCACTGCAGGCACACCATTTGGACACGAAAGGGGTTATTCCAACCGCGGCATGCATCAAGAGGGCAGAGAGCAGGTCCACCAAAGCACAGACTGAAGGGTGTGTTAGTCCTTAGTTGCATCGAAGCCGCTCAGTGCAATGACCACGAGATATTTGTGTTGGACTACTTGGCGCAGGCACAAACACACTTGTAAACACCACAGCCACAAAGAAACACGCTTCTGACAGGTGAAAGCAGCAAGGTTGAAAGATAAAATGACTTCACCCCAGCCCAGCCCAGCCCAGCCCATTCCTTCAACGTCGTTTATTTTGCATTTCAGATTCATCGGTTGGCAGTATTTAGCAGCGGGCAATTGCAATAACGAAGTCCATCGCACTACGAGACAGTGAGCCAGTGGGCCGGTTGGCCCCGAACAGCCCCGACGAACTCAAGAAGCGAATTTGAAAGCCATGGCATTGCGGCTAATTAAAGAGCACTAATAAACGACTAGAGCATACCAAGTGAAATTCAACATAAACAAAAGCATGCCTTAATATGCTTTAAACTTGATGTAACAAAGGAGTTTGAACCCATTTTTGGCAATGTGCCATGCGAGAGTTCTGGTTGCAATGTCTGCTTTTTATTACTTAGACCAACAATAAGCCAGGAATGTGGCCTCGAGCACTGCGCATCCCCTCGTCCTACCCTGCGCATTGAGTCGCTTGCTTAGACATGGTCATTCGCTAATACGCTCTCCCTCCGACCGACTGGCATCGATGTGCTGCTGTTGTCAGCGGTGCTCTACTTAATTTATGTCTTTTAAGAATTTTCGCTGACAGGAATGGCTGGTGGTGCAAAAATAATAATAACCCTCTTAAGGGTGATAAGACGATATGGATACTAAGACATTGCTCATTGATACGGAGGGGGGCATGCACAAATGAGGCATTCACTGCATTGCTAATGCTTTGGACACTAAACGCAGCAGAGACTTTTGATTTCATCATTATGCGGTAAGACTGCAGTGGTACCGACCTGGCATAAAAGCGAACCCCGTCGTAGCGCCCCGAGCATTCCCAAAAGACGGAGAGAGGGCTAGGCGTGGGTCAAAATACTTGTATTCTAGACTAGACGGAGAGGAAAGGGTTCGCTGGCATGGCCGGCAGGCCGCCACTAATGTCGCACCAGCCAGCAGTCAAAACAAACGAAGTACTACGCCTGTCTTTGATAAAATTGTATGCTGTCGATGATCTGGTCGAGAGACCGAGCACGTGCTCTCCCAGATTATAACTGTAAGTGATTCGGACCACTGGCATGTCCCTGCTGCAAGCATCCTGGGTCACCGCATGGCAGCCATTCTACTCATGGCAGTAAAGACCAACACTTGACCTGACGACAACCACATCGCACGCAACCTCTCGTTGTTTGGGCGTCATCCCAATGCTGTCCATCGCAAACCCACTTCGCATTGCAAACAGTGGTGAATGAATGCATGCAAAAGCCAGTCGCGCCAGTTATGCCATTCTCAGCAACTGAGGAGATTTCTGATCGCAGCGCATTGCATATCAAAGCGAATCTCGAGTTTAGTCTAAGTCAGTTGCCGAAATCAATCACTAGAAGCCAGCCGATCACCGCATCCGAGAATGGAACGTTCAGCAAGGCTTCGGTGGCCCTGACCCCATCCAAGAGCCTGCACAGACCCTCAGACCCAAATGGTTGTGAGCAACAATTCAAGTTTATTTTGACGTTTGATTGCAGAAATAGTCATTAAATCGTTCCAGTGGCTCACATCAGTCCATTCACGGAGCATCGCACCCACAATTTGCATGAATTTTGCAAGCCGATATTCCCTAAGCCTCTGTAGCAGACTGTGCTGATTAACTTAAAACTTACTTGATTGTTCTGCTGTGTGGTGGCCGAGGCGGCTGAGGTCATATCCGAGGCCATCAAACGGCGCAACGCTTGCTTCCTGCTTTGCTGCATTCAGCATAGCTTGAACAGTTTGACGGAGCGAAGCATAATTTTATAGTAGTGAAGAGCTTGTGACTCGAACACGCATGCAATTACAAATGCTCAAAACAAGCACTTTTGGGCGTGTTCGAAGACCTGATCTTATGATTTGTTTTTCTGTGAAACAGCATCGGAAGGCAGTCGTGCACCTCGAGTGCCAAACTAGGCGCTGTTCATAGTGCTGTGTTGACTATCGACTTGACCCATTCAATATCACCTCATTTCTTCACAACACCTTAGACGACTTTCGCTTTCTGACCATGGAGCAAGTGAATGTTTGGCATTGTTGCTGTTTTGATTCGCAACTTGGCCTGTAAATTGCTGAAAATGGGCTTGCAACGCTTAGCGCTGAGCGGAGTGGAAGAAAGACAGAGAGCGAGGGTGGAAGGTGATATGAGTGACGAAATATGGCGATTTATGGGAACGGAGCGACATTGACACCGTCACGAGCCTGGACAACATCGCATGGGTCGCTGAAGAGCGCAAGTCACAGCCTCAAGTTAACGCATTGCCTGCCACAAGGACGATGCACCAGGTGTGTGGATGCGTGGTGTTTCCTTACTACAGGTGCGACGACACGATGATGTGCATGAACTGGGAAAGTGGCGGTAGGAGTGCCGGGATGCAGAACGATGAAGAGAAGTCGTGAAGCACGAATGTTTGGTTTGCATCCTACTGGACCAGTAGCCATCGATTTCAACCGACTCTTCCATTAGGCTGCCAAATCGCGTCGCATTGTACTTCCATTTTAATTTGCATTTCTGTTGCTTGGTGCAACTGCACTAAGCGGCTTCGATGCAACTAAGGACTAACACGCCCTTCAGTCTGTGCGTTGGTAGACCTGCTCTCTGCCCTCTTGACGCTTGCCGCGTTTAAGATAGCCCCCGCATTGGCTACATTTTGTGTCCAAATGGTGTGCCTGCAGTGCTGCCACTCGGCCGTCCACGCGGCAGAACAGATGGGCACAGTCAGTGTTTGGGACAAGCAAATGCATGCATGGAATTCAAATGCGCTCTGAAGTCGGCTCAGCTGGACTACGTGGACGTCGCCTCATCTAGGTGAGTGCTTTTCAAACCTCCACCCTGCAGCCGCTTACACTTCTACTGGTGATGAACGGCCCTCAATGCGCTCCTCATGCACACTGCTCACGCCGCACGTTCACTGCCAGGCTATAAAAGCACACACAATGTGGACTTGGCCACGAAGCATCGCACAAACTGTCGTGCGGACGTCAGGCTGGAATGGGAAGTGGCGGTGAGCTGAAGGCAAGAGCTCTGTGCGAGGAGACTGCACTCAAACTGCACACTAAGTCAAATGTCGTCTGGGTGACGTAAAGTGGCTTTGAAGCGCGACACGCGAAGCAGAACCTTCACTGCACATTCTAAGACGCCCTTCTTGGCCAGAACGCGACGATTGTGTCGGTCAATTGCATTTAGCACTTCCATTTTTGCAAAAGGGACTGCTGTGAGTTGGGGCTTGCAGACGAGGTTGGCACTTCTGGCGCAGAGGTCGGGACCGAGGTGGATGATGCCCTTGTCGACACAGGTCCCACTCTATCGGTTGTGCCCGACTCACGCTGAGGCTGGTTCACTTGGTAGGAAAAAGAGGCAGAGTGGATGCACTCACACGAAGCAAAAGCTTTACTTACGCCCTTCTTCGCTAAAACGCGCTCATAATGTCGGTCATTTGCATGCGGCCCCTCTGTCTGGTGGTAGCGCTGGATTGGCATGCCTATGAACACGAAGTTTGCTCTTTCCAGCATCGACATGTGAGCGGAGTTGGTGGACCGCGCTGCTCGCACACGTTCGCCCCCAATGGATGTTCGGCATTCGCGTTGAGGCTGGTGGTCCACTTGGCAGCAAATCGAGGCACTGATGGACACTGCAAGGTCAGAATTCAAAAACTTCTCCAATACCAAACGAGTTTCACTGGTGGGACAGGAAGTTGGGCTCCCACGTATTCGGCTGTTGCGATGTGGCCCGAGAATCGCAATGCAATACACATGGCACCAAACTTCAGGAAGCTAACTCCGAGAAGTGAGGTGTTGCAATAAAGGGAGACAGCAAAAGTCGGTCGGGAGAGGAAAAGAGGAAGGAATGAATTCACACTTTGTCCGTGCATTAAATGCGGGCATGTCTAACCTCTCAACAACAATTTAAGTCTCCTTGGTAAGATTACTCGGCTTTTGCCCTGCTGATGTTAGTAAACGTTTGTTTTAGCCGGTCTCAACCAAGGAACGTCACCATGCGGTGTCGAATTGGGAAAGATGCATCAAACAGTGTGCTTGAGTGAGGAGGCGAGAGACTCTATTGCAAAGATTGGCAGCGGCTGATTTGCCACGGAATCAGCATTGACCCAAATAGAGAGACTGCAGACCCCATCAAACAGTCCAATGGAGATGTAACGAGAAAGCAATGGCATGAGAATGACAGTCGGCTGGTATAGCGTCCTGCTCCTGTCTCCTCTCAGGCCGGTGGTAGCAGCTTCACTGCCTCATTCCATTCAATCACCCGTAAACCACTCAATAGCCGCACACGTCGTCAACCGCGATCTGCTCTTCGTGTTCGGAGAAAAACAATGCTGCTGAACCCTACCAGCACTGGAATCGCAGTGGACACTGCTGCAGTGTTGTGTTCGCCATGCACTTGTTCAATGCTCGCTTCGCTTCCCCGTCATGCAAGTCAAATTCGCACACCAAAGTATGGCAGCCCGATACTGGCGTGCCTTGCAGTAGTCCATCGGTGCCTCGATCTGCTACCGAGTGGACCACCGGCCTCAACATGAATGCAGAACACCCATTTGAGAAGGGCTTGCGCTAGCGACACCGTTCGCCACCTCTGCCCTCATGTCGATGCTGGAAACAGCAACCTTCGCTTTCCAAAGCTTGCCGGTGCAGCGCTCCCAACAGACTGAGGTGCTGCATACAATCGACCGACATAATCAGCGTGTTCTGGCGAAGGATGTTGTCTTTAGACTGTGTAAGTGAAATTTTTTCCTCGCGCGAGTGCACGCACTCTTCCTCTCTAGTCGCCGTCACTGCCTGTTTTTCCTATCCACTAGACCAGCCTCAGCGTAAGGCGGGTACAACCGACCTCGCGAGACCTGTGTCGACAAAAACATCTTCCACCTCGGTGCTGACCCCTGCATCAGAAATAACAACCCCGTCAGCAAGCACCAGTTCACAGCAATTCTGTCACAACAGGAAACAACACAATCGCCGTGTTCTGGCGAAGAAGGGCGTCTTCAGAATGTGTGAGTGAGGCCTTTGCTTCGTGTGTCATACTTCAAAGCTTCTAATCAGCCTTCTTTAACTGCTTCTTTTCCGTCATCTGCAGTTGAAGGGCGGAAGGCGGCCGCCACTTCTTCTTCTTATTCTGGGCGGCGTAAAGAGTGGCGGTCGATTCGCGGCAACTGACTTAAGCAAACCAACGGTCCCTTCTGCTGCAACGCCACTTCCCTTTCCCTCGTGTACAGAGCACTGCATTTTAATAGCAAGGCAACCCATGCGACTTCTCTTTTCACCATCTTACCTATCATAGCAGCCGATGGCCCACATTGCCCAGGCAACGAGGACACCGCACAGAGGCTATGCAGGTGGCGGGTTGAGACGAGGCCCATTGACAGTTGAGTTGGTGACGTGAGATGACAGTCTAGACGAACCTGAGCAATCACAACACTGGCTTGGCTCACTTAATTATGGCGTTGTTTACCTTGCTTCATTCCTCATTCACCACTGATGCGCCATGTACGATCGCCTTTTGTCAGTGTTGTCAGCTAGAAGATGCCAATTCAGTTCGAAGGCTTACTCGTAGGTAGCATGATGTTCTGCTGTTGACTCCAATCAGAGGCAGCATCAGGCATTGGGGAAAGGATAGATGGGAGTGGTGGTTAAGGCAAGTTACCTACGGCATTGCAGCCACACGTGGTTAGTGAGTGCGGGTGATGAGATGTGAGGCAGTAGCGCGTGTGTGAGTTGTCATCGCCGCTTCCAGGTAAATGTCTGCTTGAGCGTGAGGCTATTGTCTAGTCCGCTCTGGCATTTGCGAAGTCGACGTTCGAAGTTTACATTTTCAGGGTGTCAAATGACATGACATGACAGTGGCTCAGACGCGTCCTTTCGCCTTCCCCTCCAACTTTCTCAAAACAGACATTTCTCCAAAATGGATTCCGCGGTGTCGAAGTGTTCGAAACGGCCATCACCCTTTTAAGTGGAGGCGAGTCGAGGGAACAGAAAACGGTAGTCACGTGCAACTGCGTGGCGTGCCGATCACACACCTAATTGGAGCTCGCACATCAGCGCGAAGCACTTCCGACGCAAGCATATCATATTGCTCAAGGTGAATTGTAAAATCCGCCTTGGTGGTCGCCAAAAAGGCACCAGTCACAAGGCGCGAAAATTGGTAATTAATTGACGCCGTAGAGCGGGAGCCCACCCTCGTCAAAGCGCACCACTTCGCACTACTTATGCATTGGTAGTAGACTGCTTCATCCTCACCCTCCACTCAACACAGCCGACGGCCCAGACTCCTTCCCACCCAATTCCTCTACCGCTTTCACCATACTACCTTATTTGCTGGCATCGGCGTTGATTCACGGCCACTTCGCTGCCAAGTGCATCCTTACCTCGATATCCTCGTCAATCCACGACCAAATGCACCAACTCATCCGGACGGTAAAAGACGTGGACAAATTGTTCAAGTCTTCTGCAATGCTCCAAGCAAGTAATATTCCTTCAGGCTTCTACATTAACCACTGCGAACCCTTCACAACCACACGCTGGATGGGTCAAGTGTTTTGCCACTCATATGGCAATTGTCGAAGACATTCTGCGCCGTCAGTATTGTAGCGTGCGCTGATAGAAAAGGAGAAACAAGGAAATGGAGCTGATCGTGTACGCCTTCATGCAGGTTACCCACCTTCGTGGCATTCAAAAGCCTCCTCACAAGCAAGCTTCGGCGCAAGCACACACTCACTTGCGGTTATCATCTACCACCACTACTGCCACGTCCCCACAAATGCGCACGCCGTGCCACCACCACGGACGACCATGCCGGACGACTATGCACATGCCAGCCTCCATTGCGTCTTCTGCACCAACCACTGCGAACTCTTCACAACCACAACGCACGGCACCGACATGCACAGAGGCCAGCTTGGTGAACCTTCGCACCCCCAACCCATTGCTTGACTTGTGCCTTTGCTTGGTTGCAACAGCTCGGCCACTCTCCTCATCGTCTGCATTCCTTCCACACGATACACCTGCACTACGCACTTCAGGTTCCGCACTTATAGTCGACAACTTCTATGAGCACTTCTACGAGTCGACTGCAGTAGGTGACGTTTTATGCAATGCCAATCCTCATGTTGGGCACGCAACGGCTTTTGCGCAATGCATCCGCTTCAAACCTCCAAGTTGAAGACAAATCAGCTGAAAGAATGCCTTTACTGAGACGCTCGTTGTGGATTTCAATTAGAGGCATCAGAAATCGCAAAGCTGAGAAGGAAGTTAGGCAGAGTTCGCCTCTCCCTTCTGCTGAGGTGCATTGGTGGCAATGAAGCGAATGCACTGCACTACCCACTTTGCCATATTAATGCAGTTAAAGGAACTCCGACGCTCTACTAATACTTCCCACCACTAGCAAATGAGGTGTGGCAATGTCTATCTACAGCCTCGAATCTTTGTTTTTCCAACATCTTTTGCAGCAAAATGGAGGAACATTGTAAAAGCGGTTGTCAAGCCAGTGTATGGTGGATAATGCGGCAGAGGTGTGGAGGACGAGTGCGAATGCGGAACCGAAATGAGACTCATGTGTCCCAAATCAGCATGAATTTGCCGTTTTCCAGTGTTTGACTTAGCCTCAACCGCACGGTTGACCCACGTGGGTGTCTGCATGCAGAGCATCGACATGGTGTTGGCGGTGGAGGTGTCAAATCACACAGCCATGTCCACGAGCTGCCTTGCTTAAAGAGTAACCTCGTATCTTTGCTTGTTGACATCCACGTCTCCGTTTTCCCACTTGGTAGTCACGCCATCCCCTCGGTGAGATGCACGCCTGCAAACACAACTTGAGTGCCACCTTTTGGCGAAGCGCCAAGTGTGTGTATGCGTCGTGTTTCCTTGCTGCAGGTGCGACGACAGGCCATTTGGGGATGTAAGGAGGAAGAGATGGCATGCAGAGGACAGTAGAGAGCCGCATCAATTTGGTGCTCCCAGACATGACAGTTAAATTTGCACACCGAATTGTCGCAGCTAACGTTTGCGTGCCTTGTCGTGGGTCACAGTTTCATCGGAGCGAAGGCAGCGAAATGGGTTGCCGGACAAATTTGGGTCATAGTGAGTAGGTTCGAGCTGGGAAAGGCATTTCCCAATGCGTGATTGGAGTCCTCACTTCCTGTCATCCTGCGAAGCTTGCGATGGGTCCTCCATTCGGAGGCATGCGAAGTGGTTCAATGCGCAATCAAAAGTGATGCTCGCAGTATAGTAGCCTATATCCTTCCCAACTGCGTCAATGCTGTGCACAAATTCATGGCCATCCGAATCCACTTCAATGGCAGACCTGTGCATCCGGAGCCTTTGGTGAATCGTTGCCATGCAAGCCGAACCATGATGAAGGCTACGCTCACTCCTTTATTTTCTTTGTTCCTTACGGTTCGAAGGTAGAGGAAAGACTGCGACTGTTCCTCCTCGACGGCTCCTCCTCGGCGGAGGAAATCGCCACGGTTAAAAAGCAGCATCCGCCCACAAAACTGAACAATCAACTTAACATCTGAGTGCCAATGTTTACAATATGAGTGCTTCACAGGTTGATAGGCTTCGGTTCCTACACCTAGGACTATTGGAACCTCCAATCGCGCTAGATTTGCGCCCCAACTTTGTCCATTTGCATCGCTTTGATCATCAATCCAAATTGACAGAACGAACACAGCCGCTAGTGACATCTTGATCATTAGACAAGGGGAAACCACTGCTGACTCTTATGCTCAGCTATGCGATGCCAAGCGAGCGGCGAGTAATGCTGTCACAACATTTTGCTGGGTGAGTGGGTGGGTGTCAACAGCACACAACCCGCAGAGCTCATGCACGTGGTGGCAACGGCAAGAGGATTGTCCGCACTAAACAAATTTGCCTCTCTAAGCTTTGTTGCAGGGTGCCAAATAGAAGGAGAAATCGGTGCCTTCTATAGGCATCACTTCGTGCACTGTCCGCATCCGCACCCGTAGTCCTGGACCAGTGGGATTTGCTGGTCACCATCCCACTGCTGCTGAAGTCGCACACCAGTTGAAGGGACATCGTCGGTTCAAGCTTCATCCTCGTGAGCTACATGTTTTGGGCAGCAAATGGAACTCGTTTTTGAAATGGGCAGCGCTAATGAATTTCTGACTCATGTCTACCACTGCAGTTGTTTGTGCGGAAGGGAATGTCCGTCGTTACTTGGTTTTGCTTCACCGAACCAGACAGCCTGTACTCGCCAAGAGCAGCCAGAAGTGTGTTCGGAGGACGACGTTCCCTCCAATCCGACCTCGCTTACCTCCTGTGAGACAATGCACGCCACAAAGCATTCCATTCAGACCCCATAGCAGCGAGGCATCGCATAACCACAAATGCTAGGCAAACCGTTTTTGATTCCCTGCCTGACGCATAAGGACTGACTGCCATTGCTTCGATGAATTGAGGCTCGTCTCCTCTCCCCACACTACTTTACACACGGCGTTGCTGGAGCATCTGCTCCCCTCCATGGGATCACTTTAAGGCAATTCCCCATTGGGCTGGCAGTCTGCATTACCTGCGACTCGCCTCACTCACCACTTGGCTGTGCAGTCAGTCGTGCAGACCACCGTGACCTCGTGGCTGTCGCGTGGACACAACACACGCCACACACGAGTGCGTGCAGCAACTGCCAACACCGCTGATTCTACCCTTCTTCAGAAGAACAAATGGGCGGATTTTTGTGCACTGAGGATGGATGGGACGGAAGTCGCAGTGCTAGTTGGGAATGGCGCCAAGTGCGGGAAACTGATAGCCCAAACGATGAGACCGCACTTGATTGCGGGAAGAGCACGTGCTGTAGGTAGAAGCCACCGCTAGACGGCACGGCCTTCCAGTTGCACATCTTGACGCTTAACTCATCGGCCAACACAATTGCGGAAATTGTCATCTTTTGCAGTGGGGAAGTTTTTTTCATGCAAACAAACTGTAGACGGCGAAGTTGTGCAGCATTGCAGAGGAATGTCACAGTTTATTGGACGAATACTGTGCGAAAATGAAAAGCAGTTGAAAAATGTCCAGCAGGAGGTAATTTCTTCTCCTTTCCCTGCTTCTCAGTGTCCAATCTCCAGCCATCACAGCCCGACGCGACCTCGCATTCACCTCCCAAAATGGGTTCGCATCACGTGGGCGCAGTTTGCTCGAGGAGAGACCGCTCAGAATCTGCTAGGAACTGACACCCACCTGACGACAATCGTGGCAAAGCCGCCAATAACGAGGCCTAATGCTCGAGACAAGAATGAAGAGCAGGAAAATCCTCCGAAAGGCGAGTCATTCGAATTGCGTTGAGTGCTGACATCCATACACTTGTTTTCAGCTTGGAGGATGATTCACCTCTGACGAGGAGCGGCTTGATGAAGGGAAGGCAAGGGTGCCTCCCGGCGACTGTTTGCGATGCTGCTGTAGGGTAGAGACGCATCGACACGTGGCGGCGGCGGCGGTGGTGCGAGGGCTGCACCATCAGGCGGAATCGTCGTCTGTTCCCGAGGCAGGAGGCGAGTAAAAGGAGGAATTAGATGCAACTAGGGTAACAGTGGAAATTTTGTGCCGTGTGGTGGAATGAAGCCTGACTGGGCGAGTCTTCTGTTGCCACGCCCAAATTATTTGCAGATTTTGAACGCAAATTCCCTTCTCGAGGCCATGCACAAATCTAAGCAAATTTGGTCAATTTTAATCATCCCTTGACGCTTTTCGTGATGCCTGCCCTGCTGTTTCTTCAAAATGCACAGAATGAAGTGTTCATTCGCTGCCTCTTGCCACTCCTCCAGGAAAGGCATTTTATTTGCACGTGCACTGCTCGAGATGTAGCAGTAAGGGCAGGCTGGCTTGGAGCGTTCGCATTGTATGAAAGGCTACCGAACTGGTAAACAGTCGCCTAATGCGTTGGACTCCACCACATTGAAGGCATTTTATCCATAGTAGTTCGCTTTTGATTTGACAGCAGCCTTTGCCTTTGCGATGAGTGTGCCACTGTAGCCTCACTTGTCAAAGCAGTCGGTGGCCTGACTTCTCTGTCTGCCTGAAAGGCACGGAGGGATTGCTGTATGCACGCGACATCGGTTGTAGTGCAGGTGTGGATGACGGAGCAGGACGATGACGACGAGGTGCAACCAGGAGCTGAGTTGCTGAGGGACGATAAGTCGAAATGTTCACAGCATCACACCAGTTTGTCGCATCTCGGCAACAGTCATGCCCACTCAATCCAGCCACGAATGTAGTCCCGAGCCTAAGGCCTGGGAACCACGTTTTCCACCCCATTTGTTTGAGTGCCTTTTGCAGTAGTGAGAATCCGTGTTTTGGAATACCACACAGTAATGATTTCCATGCGGAGGAAGCTTTTGAAGGTACGAGACCTCCAAGTCCGCTTCTCCACTACGGACTGGAAAGGCAACTTTGCAGTTGTGCGCATCACTGCTTCACGGCTGTCATTCATGGCTTCTTCCCTGCATTGGCTGTGTAAACACGATGGATAGAAGGTGTGGGGAGGGAATGCTGCCCTCCTGCATTGTTGCTCCACCCTTGATTCATCGGGCAGCGAAGTGCTTCGCCCATTTCATAACGCTTTCGACAGCCAGTCTTTCCCATGACTTGCACTAATAGCCCGTGAATCGTTGAGAGTTTCATTGTGCGTTTGTGGGGCACTTTCTCGCATTATCCGCTTTGCGTTGTCTAGTTGACCGGCAGTTTTTGCGATCTGGCATTGGCAGGCTTTGGAGTATGAGGCAAGAACGTGCTTAGAGGTGCCGGTGGTTCCTTGGCGCTTTCTTGTACAACAGCTGAAACCTCGGATAAACATGCAGCTGCATTCGTATGTTGATGCGGTGATTGACCGAATCCAGTGAGGACGATTGCGCCATGCCAAAGTTGAGCTGCCCACACCCTCTCAGCAGCTATCACTGTTGTGCTTGGCGCCTCTCTTTAGTCAGCATTTTGCGTTAGCCATCGTGGTGCAGTTGACACTTTTCAATCCACCCACACCCTAACCCTGTCGTAGCGCCCCGAGCATTCCTAAAAGGCGAAGAGAATGGAATGGAATGAACTTGCATTGAAAGGCAATGGCGGTGAATACAGCGAAGGCGCCACAGGGTAGGCAGGGTAGTTAACCACGGCACTAGATAGTTGTTGCAAATCTGGCGCTGCCAAGTTTATCACTTCTACCAAAAGACGTCCTTGTAGAAGCAGTTGGACGCGGACGTGGCAGGTTCGTACAGACAGCAAACGCCAACAAAGTAGATGCCACCTGGAAGAGGTTTGAGGCTTAATCCAACCAGATTATGATCACTAGCCTAGACCTCTCGCTTGCCTCACCTCTGCTCCCCAAACATGGTGCGATGTGAAACAGTACCTTCCTTGGCTTTACCACCTCCACCGATGGACGCCTGTTCTTCTGCGACACCTCACCGAAGGCTTCGTACTAGAATGCGCAAACTTAGTCACACAAAACCTAGCTGGTCTGAAAAATGGACGAGGCCCATCTGATTGCAATGTACGTTTTGTAAAATGTGTGGTGCGTTCCGAGGCTTTCCGAGAACGTGAACAGAACACTGTTGTCAGTCCTCCAAGAGGCACCGGCACTCTAAAACAATGTAATGTATGCGGAACCAGGTCATCCTCATGTCGAGCGCCACTTTCGCTCCCCGCACCTTTCCATCCAATAGAATTGCTTCACTCCCATGATCTCGTCATTACTCTAACCTTGCCTTATCTAAAACTCCCCCTCGAACTTTGACCGCTGCCCACAACAGGTTGGCGTGGTTCCTCCGTCAAAACGAAGGTCAAATGTACACCTGCGACATTTGAAAGAGGGAAGGGACGAGTAGGAGGGAGTGCGCTTGCCTTGTTTTCATTATGGGCTAAGATATTCGATCATCATACCCGCCAATGCTCCCGGTAATGGTGTTACTCGCCTTGACCTCTAAGTCATTCCATCCGCCTGGCTGGCGCACGAATGGTGATGCGTTCCCATTGACGAAGTCACAGCTAATAAGGTGTAAATATCAACCGCTAATCAGGCTCACCTAGGGCACCAACACGGTCCCTTCGACGCTAGACTCATTCTTTTAGCACTACTGTCAGCGTATGCTCTGAGTCAAGGCGAATCAAATGGTCCCTTTTACTAGCGAAACTCATCTGGCCTCAATCGTGGATTCCACACTTGATTGAACTGTTGCATTCATCCAAAAATATGCAAAAAAAACATATGAAAAGTTCCATGTAGAAGATATTAGAAGCCTTGTTCTCTCCTGTACCCTTTCATTTGAAAAGACTCCAGCCAGTGAAACTCCAATTTAGGCCATAAAAATTCGTTTTAATGTAACCAAGTGGATATTAACTCCTCAAATGACGGTAAGTTTCTCACATTTTGGATTTTTTTGAGTAAAACTCACGCCTCTCAACCTTTCCTTCTCCACCTGCTGTTCCTTTCCTGCTCTTCCTCCCCTCCTCCTCACCTTCACCGTCTCCCTCGCATAACCTCTTTTGTGCATCTGTTAAATGGCAATAGTGGATGTTGCCCCAATTTTCGTCACGCAAAAATGCTTCCTTGCATAAAAAATAATGCCTTGACCAGTCTTACTCGACAATGAATTAAACTATCTAAATGCTACTTATATGCTTTATTCTTAAAGCCCCTACACCTTGGCTAATCTTCCGTGGGTCGCGTTAGTTTGCTGTCGTAGTAAGATGTTATTTCTCAGACAAATTATTAATAAGCGCTAACTAAACTTCTTTTTTAATGCAAAATGTAACAAAACAGGCGTGCTTAGTAATTCCATTGGAGATTTTGTCAACTATCTTAAAACCTTGATGTTATAGTGCACTAAGCGATTGCTTCGACGCGGTTTTCAAAATGTCGATCTGCTCCAACCGGAGGCGCGTGTTGAGTCGGTTGGTGATCGAGGGAGGTGAGTTGCTGGAAGGGCTGGCAGCAGCTATTAAGCGGTAGTATCATTCGGAGGAGATGTGTTTTAAAAGCGTGTCTCGCGTGTAATTCAGGCGGTGCTTGTGGGGCTTTTGTCCGTTTGTTTTTCTGTGTTTGTTTCTGTGCAACTGTGTTCGCTGTGCCGCTATTTCTTTTGTTTTCCTCTGAACTCTCTGTGACACGCATGGCGCTCACAACGAGTCACTTTTTAACTTGAGCTGAGATGCCTAGGTTGGGAGGTTACGGCAGGCGTGATTTCACGTGTGCATTTACAGAAGCAGACTTCCGTTTTCCGGAGGCTGATTCCTTCCAATTTTTTTTCACTGGTGTCCTCACGTTGCTTCATAGTGATTTTACGCGTGAGCGCCGAAAGGCGACAATTGAGTGGGGGGCTTTCGCATGAAGACCTTCTCACTTAGTCACTCGGTAGTGATCTTATCTTCCTCTGACTTTGGAAGGGAAGAGTAGACGTTTTGAATGCGCATTTGTAGACATGGAGGGGATGGGGACTGCGTTGCTCTATTTGACTACTTTTTGTATCTGCGCAGGAAGGTGCAAGAATGTGTGGTGATTGTGTACTCCAGGTGCATCTCAGTAGCCGTGGACGTGGAGTAATTCCAAGGTGGCCCAATGTCTTGTCGTGAGATTGCAGGGGGTGTGGCGGAGACTTGCAGGGACGTTGAGTACCGCCTGTGCGACCTCCGCCTTTGCAACCATCTCACTTGCGCCTCTCATAGCCGTCTCCCTGACTCTGCGATGGGTGCCTCCTCTCCCCATGCAGTGTCCTTTAGCTGATAGAACCAGTCGCGGTGTCTGAACCATGAGTCCTGTCGCAGTCAACGAGGAGGAAAGCTAACACTGCCATGTTTTGAGTGGTAGGCTTTTGCATTGAAGTGAGTTATTGGTTTCTTTGAAATGGCAGTAGGTCATTTATTTAAGGGAAACAGGAGATGGAAGGTATTCAACATCGTTACAGGTAGGAGCTGACAAGCTGCTCAGGCTGGCAATATGGTGCCTGCGTTCAGTATCAACCTGCTGAAGAACGAGAATGAATGAAGTTCTGGATGTGCACTGGGCTGAAACGCAAATTGAAGCCTTTCATCGCTGCTAAAACAGATGAGTGGTTTGGGTTAGGTAGCCCTAGTGCGGGTGGTGGAGGGCGGAGCAACTACATTCACATTTGGTAGCGCCATATGGAGTCTGTTCATCGGCCTTGTGGCCGTTTTAATAAGCATGGGGCAGATTTTTACAACCTACTCATTCGTAGAATCGGTCATGTTCTTTTGTGCCTTGTTAGAGAAGCAAGTTGTACGTTGCGTCCTGAAGCGACTTTCCTGTACTGCAGAGATCTAACGCTTGATGTAGTGATTTTATCTTGGGCAGTGCAAATGCTTTCGTGCATGCACTGGCTCCTGGATGTGGGCTGAGTATGTCAGTGATGGGTGGTGGTTTTCGTGTCGTGGAGGCACGCAATTTGACCTAGAAGGCATATCATTAGTGAGGGTGGTGTAGGGGTTGCGAGGAGTTCAAAGTGGAGAAGACGGAATCGGCATGATTGAAATGCCCCCTACTGACGGCGATGCAGACGAAGGCTTCTGTCTTGGGGTGCAAAGCGTAACTGTCCCTTCGGCACCCTGCTGTCAGTGGATTGGCATAGTGATTCTGGTGACACCTTTGAAGCGAACGCTGCTTTCCCCTTTCCGTTTCTGACGGAACCTTTGTGGACAATGCTTTGCATTTCATTTGACCATAGTTTGAGGGTTGCAGGGGTTGTGTTTGCTTTTTTTTTATCCAAGTCTATCTTTTTGTGGTATCTGTCACTGATTATCAATGTGCAAGATTTCAGACAATTGGTTTCGCATTCCCGGTTGGCTAGATCAATCTGGAGGGCTGCATTGCATAATGGTAGCTGTGGAGGTGATCGGGGTGGGGCAAGTGTTTGGTGATGCAGTTAATTTGATGTTGCCATGTATTCTTTTATTAGACGGTCGACGTGAAGGAGGAGGAGCGGAGCTACTGACAGGCAGCGGCGGTAGTGCAGTCGACGGATTCTCCACCTTCATTGCATTTACCGTTGGACCTTGCGTTGCAGGCGAAGAAAGGCTGCAGCTATATTTTTTCTACACATTTCTTTGTTCTTTTGTTCTCCTCCACATAATGCCGCATGGATCTGGTTGCGGTGGCACTCTTCCGATCGGCCTTTCTAATTGTGGGCTTGCTCCTCGCCAAGCATGCTGGCAGTGGAAGTGCTGCAGGAATGCTGGGCAGTTGCGTGGCACCAATGTGTTGAAAGTGTAAAATGTGCCATTGAGAGGTGTATTCAACGCTGAAGTGAAAGCAGTCGGTTCTGTTGCTGTAAGAAGTTTATGGTGCTGGGCACTGCACAGTGCTGAGTGGAATAGTGGGACCCGTCAATGCGTGCCAAGATGCAGCATTTCATGCGTCAATTGCTTAGCATTCCCCTCGGCTTGGAACGCTTTTCATGTTTTTGATTATCTCCTCAATCAGGAGACAATAATGGCAGCGGATTCTGTTCGACGTAAAATGAGTCCAATGTGATGGATGGTTGAATAAATTTCTACGAGGGACGCATGCTGTGCAGACTGAGTCGTCGGGTCCAGCGGCGCTGAGTATGCCTCACCATGCTGGATGGCGATAGGCTTTGCGTTTGTCAGAGTTTGGGTCTTTTGGGTTGGAATGCAGTGAAGTATTTGGATGTGGAGTGATGAATTTCGTGGATCACCAAGTTGCGTTGTGACGGTTGGTGGAATGTGTTTTGCAAATGGAGCGTTGAGGAGGATGAACGGTGACCACGTCCCTTCATTCGTCGGACGTTTTGTCGCAGATGGTGTGTCGTGGCGAGTACACTTTTCTCCTTCTGTCATCCTAACTGCTGCCTCATTGGCTTGGAAGTCCTCGGGGGTGGTGGTTTGTGCCTTTGTGGATGCGTCGCGACTCGGTGTGAGTCTTGGAGTTGTGCGGATGTGGGTGCCAGTGGGCGATTGATTGCGTGCCATCTGTTCTGCGAATGCGTAGACGATGTGCGTGAGAGGTGCTTTCAACGTCGGACTGAGATTGTGCGGTGTGGGGAGTGTGAGGTGCGAGGCTGCGAAAGGAAGGGGACATCACTTGGGTTGAAGTGATTGTCTTTGGGGAGGAGATGATGGCGGAACCGTCTATCCGCTATCAATCGTGGCCGGTTTCGTCGATGTGGGATGGATTTGTTCGTCGCGTGTGGTTGTATCAATCCCTTTGGAGGTCACCAGTGCTTCAGCTGGTGGGTCCTTCCATTTGTGCATCTTTCATCTGCCTGCCCTACCTGCCAATTCATTCTGCTATTCTGTTTCTAAAGACGAAGGCGAATAAATTTGTCCAGATCAGTCGTTTGATTTGCAGCACATTGTTTTCGTTTCCTCATTGCGGAATGGTTGCATTGTTTAACGAAGGGTACGTACGCTTCTGCGGCGTAATGGTGTGGATACGGCCTCCTTTACGGACTGCCGTTTTTGTTCCGGTCGGTGTCACCCTTCCGCAATCCATGTCTGTTGCGCATTTTGGTCGAAAACTTGATAACTGTAAGAACACTATCATGGAATATTGTGCAAATACTTGTCGGGTGTGTGATTCTGTGCCAGTATGCAAGACTAGGAAGCTGCAAGATTTGGGGAGAGCTTGCCTTTAGGGGGCATTTGACGGCATCGTCTGTGGATTCAGCACTCTCTTTCCATTCAGCATTTTGCTACTCCAGCTCTCCTGGTTTGAGATTAATGGACGCATGAACCGGCAAATACAGGCTAGGCGAATGGGCTTACGTTTCGGGGAAAGTTCAAAAATGGGACACTCAGTTAATGGTGCGACAAGTAGAAACCGGGCGGCTCCCCCACTCACATGCAGCAATGGCATGCCAGGTGGGTTGGGTAGGGATGCCACGCACCGATTCTGTGGTATGGCCAGAAACTGACAGCATGAGCATTGAATGTAATGTGAAGGCAAATCCAGCGGAGGAATTGTAGCGTCCCGAGCATCCCCAAAAGAAGGAGAGAAGGCCAAATTTTGGCCGGAATACGTGCATCCCGCACTAGCCGTAAGCTCTGGTTTTCAACTTCCTCTGCTAGAAATCTGTGGGACACCGGTAGTTTAATTTAGTCGGTTGGGTGTCAAGGGTGCAGCGATGTACCATCTCCAACAGCAGAACCATCGGGAGGGTAGAAGTCAGAGTGCGGTGCCGTACTTGTCTTAAAATAGTTGCAACCCCTTGCCATCCAGCCATTTAATCTGCCCGTTCAAATGGTGTGGACTGTGGAAAGGCAAGATGATTGGAGGGTCACGCAGCGTCGATGTCACGTGGCAGTGTGTGAAGTCGTAGTGGAAGGATTCCTCCAAATTACTAGAAGCGGAGTTGGGGTACAGCGAAATTAGGTGGTGATGAAAACGGAGAGTATGGCCAAATAAGGCTGCAACTATTCCATATAATTTTGATGTTAGGAGAGTAGGACAATAGAATCAAGGCATTCACGAGGCAAGTTGAGGTGTTTTTTTAGTTCTACTATAGCTAAGGTGCAACAGGAAGTTAAAGCAATGCTTAAAATAGAATTTCTGTCCTTTTAAGCTAGTAGCGGTGCCAATTTCAGATTTATTTCCTAAAGCCAGCCTTACGATAGCTGCGCTTATCAAGTGCTCACAAAATAGAGCTTTACAATCCACTTTGTTTTCGTTGGCATATGAACCTGCAGGTTTCCTAAATGTAATTGCGTTTGCTCCCATACACAACTAACTCTGCTGCTTCGTGAGGCCATTGGACCTGTAGCGCCAACATCTACGCTCCGCGGTAATACCAGTGGAGCACTTCCTTGCGTTTCAAAATGTACTGCCGCTCATTCGCTGCCCACGTCAATTGGTCGCTGGCCAAGGCCGTCGGCCGAGCAGACTGTTTCCCCGGGTGCGTCCACATCCATGGCGAAGAGATGGTCTGACACTGAGATGGATGGGGTGGGGAGGAGAGATTCACGAAGGGAAAGGTGTGGGGAGAACTTGACCACATCTACCACCCTCTTTGAACTTTTGATTGAGGTGAAAAAACGAAACAGCGTGAGGGAGAAGAAATGCTTTGGATCGCTGAAGAAATTGCATAGGCACACAAACAAAACGGTTTGAAAGTGAGTGAAAGCTGAAAAGACGTTTGAGCGAAGGCGTCACACAACCTCGTCTCATCACGTCAATCTCTTAGGACAATTTGCCCTCTCGAGGGTCACTGCATCACGCACACGCACTGCGCTTGGCACCATCCATCACACCAAAATGAGTGAAAGTGAGGACCACCGATGAAGCCAGCAGCTCAATGTTTGAGATAAGAAATCGGGTAGAATGACGATCGTCGAAGGGGAAAAGGTGGAGTCGCAGCACCAAATCACTAGGTGGGGCTGCGCGGAGGAGGATGAGGGATTTAAAAAATCGACGGGCAGACATGTGTGTGCGCATCAGAGGAGGCTCAACGACCTCGCCTGAAGGCGTAGCTAGCCAACACCAAAACCGGTGGCATTGCACGGGGCGGAAGTGGAGGGTTGTTTGTTGAAACACACAGGCAGAAATAGGATGTCAGTGGTGTAGGCGTGACTTGGTGGATGGAAGCAAAGCCAAGGCACGAGTTCGCTACAAAATCCTGCAAGGATCACTTGAGCCTCGGTGTGTCTTCTACACGTTTTGAACTCCAAATTGCACATCTCGCGCCTCCTTGATTGATCGATGCTGATCCAACACGAAAGATGGGGGTGATGGACTTATTGGAAGTTGTCCGTCTAGAGAAGGCAATTGAAAACTAAACTGCCTCGAGGATTTCACCAACGTCACGATAACCCATGTTGGTTGGCACAAGGTAGGTAATGGAAGAACTAGGGAAGCCGAATGCGAGGTTTCAGCATGCAGAATGGGTGAGGAAGGAAGAAAGGGTGCGGGAAAGAAGGAAGGGAGTTGCCGATGTAAGGCGGCTCGGCTGCTCTGTCGCACCTTTTCAAACGGTTGGAGGAGGCGACAAACCTGTCCACACGCACCTGTAGACACGCACTTTGGAGAAACATTGTAGAGTTGGTGATGCTTCAATCATCCTCTCAGCCGATGCGCACGATGGTGCTGTTTCCCACCTTGACCTCTGGGTCACACCATTCGTCTCACTGGCGAAAGAATGCCGAGGCCTTCCCATTGGTCAAGTCGCAACGCCATCGATGTAAATATCAGCCGCTACTCAGGCTCAGCAACAGCGCACACGCGAACCCCCAACCCTCGACGCAAAGGACAACTCTGCTACTCTGACATGCACTTCTACCACACTAGCGCTCTGCTGCTTCTGGTGGCACTACTCTCGGCGTCCTCTCCCAATGAAGGTGAGTCGACTGCGCCCTGTTGTTGATGTAGCCTCTGTAGCCTCCATCGTGGACTCCACGCTTGACTGTGTGATAGCAAAGTTACTGGGATATTTGAAAAAATCTGGGAAAAACTTCTATGTTACGTCGATTGGAAGCCTCGTTCGCTCTTGCCCCTTTTTATTTGAAACGACTGTGATCAACGGGACGCCAACTTACACCGTCGGAATTTGCTTCAGTGTAACAAATTTGGTAGTAACTCCTCCAAACCAAGTAAGTTTCTTGCATTTTATACTTCGCCGCACAAAATTCACTTCGCATTCCCTCCTCCTCCTCCTCCTCCTGCTCCTCCTCCACCTCCACCTCCACCTCCTCCTCCCCATCCTCCCTCTCCTCTCAGTGGCAGTCAAGGGCAAGGCCCTTCACTTCCACCTTCGATGCGTCTAACCATTTCGTTTCGCACACAACTTACAGGCATTTTGGAGGTCACAAGCACTTTTTATGCTCCCTTCAACAACCAATTCCACTGATCACCAACTTTCGTATTTCAGATTGGCAAAAAAGTGTCAATTGGGAGAGCAAAGTTGAATGTTACTATGCAAGTGAAGCGGAGCGCACGTCCACAAGTGACGGTGCAATTGTCGGCACCGGTTTTCGAGAAAGCATTCCTCTACATCTTCTCAATTCCAATTCCAGTGAATCCCCTTAAAAATAAGATATTATCGGAGGTAAAAAAAGTGCTAGAAAGTAAACTACAAGCCCTCGTGACCAGCTAAACCTACAGCATCTTACGATCATTCCATCGGCAGTTCCACCATGACTGCCATCCATTTCACCTTCTCCTCCCTCACCCTTTCCCCCACCTCTACTTCTCCTTCTTGTGTCAATCGCTCTCCACCAGGGCGTTTAGCTCTGTCGCCTTCCAACAAACTTGCTTCGATGCAATCGTGCTAAATAAACACTTCTCGCAGCAGTGCTATGCTTATTGAGGATGTTGTGGGTGGGGCGGTGTGGTTGGAAGCTGAAAGCAAGGCCGAGGCACAGTCTTAGCAGAACACGTCATTTCCATTCAGTAGAGTAGTGCTTTGACTTGGTGTTTGGCCACTGCAGGGCAAGAGGAGAAATGGCGGGCTAACTAGATTATCAGATCACACCACAATGTAGGCGGACCCGCCGACTTGCCTTATCAGAAGTTGCCGCCTTCGTGCGTCAAGGGCCCCAAGCTCACCCGCTACTTCGATTCCCCCAATCGGTCAACATGGCAGGCGCCAGACCTAGGCATTGCGTCGTCCAATTCTTCACATGCAGCATTCAGACAGTCCAGATGGGTTTCCTTCTAGCTCCGACGGTAATTCCACTTCCGATCCGCTCGATAGTTGAAGAAAACCACAGCCACGTCAGCATCACATACAAAAGAATAGGCGAACAAGGGTGATCACCATCACAGCCTCTTTCCGACTGCATTGTCCCAGAGTCATTGATCGAATGGCTTAGCAGTTGCTAGAGAACAAAATGAATTGGCGGGATTGGGTGTACAACTCTGAGATGCTGTACCAGAGAAGGCAGGCAGCCCACGGTAGTTGCCCACTGATTGCGTCAGAAGCACAACCGGGCTTTTATTACTTGGGATGACACGCCGAAGGGCCGAGTTCGCAGGCAGCTGCTTTGCTTGAAGAAACGTCACCGTTGGAAAATGCACAAGCAGTGAATTAGCCTCGCCACTCTTCACCCACACCGACGACGCGCGCATGTTCCACTGATATTACGCAGATGGTCTCGCACCACAACATGCACACTCGACCACATAACACTGGGCTGTACTGGGACGCGGAGGAAGCCTCTTGCATAACAAATCGAGTTGTACAACACATAGGAACGTTGGCAGCCCACTGCAGTGTGTGAACAGAAGACTGCCATGAGGCATTCGCACTTTACACCCCAGTCTCCAGAACGCCGCAAAGTATGCGGATGCAGTCCAGTCTTCCTCCCGTTCAGCACCAGCGGGCGTGTCAAACTCAATCTCCAACGGCTGCAAAGAAGTTTCCACTATCAAAACCTTCCATTCACCGTGTTTCCACTGCTCTCACTACTCTCTTCTTCTCACACACATCCTGCTCCAAGCAGCAGTCCAATCTGTCAACCGTTCGGCTCTTACATCCTCACTGCTGCCCCCAACCAACCGATGTAGTCAGTTCATCAAAACTGGTGTCAAACATACACCCACGACATCTGGAAGAGGTGAAGATGCTAGCTTAAGGCGGCATTCCTTCGAGAAATGCCATCGCGGCACGAGGCAATCCACAAATTTCTCACCACGACGGCAACTCGTGCCTCTGTGCCTCAGCCAAACAGGCGGAATGGATGGCTTTTGGATCAAGCTGAGTAAAGGCAAGAATGGTGTCAGTGGGAACTACGATGCACAGCTTTGACTTAAATCCGGTGGACGTTGGTACAGTTAAATTAGTCTACTGTCTCGAAGTCATTCCAGTTTCAGTGTCACTTCCGCCTTCACAGCCGTACTGAACTGTGCTAATTCAACAAACCCTGCTTTGGTACACAGAATGGGTGAGAGGTCACACACCTTGTCTCCCATCCTAGCAGTCAACGCAGAATAAGAAGCGGTGGATGGTAGAGAGCCCACGCCAGTTTGCGTTGTGTTGTAGGCTGCAAGCCAGCATGAAATCACATCACTCACCGATGCTGACGCTACGTTAACAGTGACATGGATGATTGCGTCTTGACCCCCAGGGTCCAAGTGTCTCTCACTTTGCCTCCAACAATCAGCCCACAGTTGGTGATGTGTGCAAATACCTGAACAGCATTTCCATCTCAGGTAATAATGCGCCGCAGGTAATGGCGAGGATGCATGAACAAGAATGTTGCCAGGAGGTGCCTGAGAGGACAAGCCACTCACCTCACATTCAACTACTGAAATTGAAATGTCTGCCGCAATCATTGTTTGTTATAAAAGCAGATTACGAAGTAGGTCACTTAGGCAGCCAGAGTATGCTAGCAGGATTGGCAGGCCTCCAGGCCATGCCAGTAGCCCAAATCTCTGTTTGCTGAATGCATGTGTTTACTGTGCCTTAGCATTAGGGCCATCTTTTGCCTCCATAAAGCACCCAGGTTGCTATTGTAGTGGTCATTGTAGCGCCCCGAGTATCCCTAAAAGAAGGAGAGAAGGCCAGGTGTAGGTCAGAATACGTGTATTCTAGACGGAAAGTATTTGAACTGCTGGCATAACTGGCAGGCCAGTTGACGCAGCTAGCTTCAAGGTGGCCGCCACTAATATGTCTGACTAACCAACAGCCGAAACAAGCAATACGCAACAGTCATCTTGTTTGGACTGATGGTTGGCTCTCGGGAGAGAGGTGGCGGTTATGACCTAGCCTGTGTTGGGTAACGTCCTGAGCATGCCAGTAGCCTCCTTTCTCCTTCGCTTCAACTCACTCATTCTGCTCTATCCTCAGCTTTCCTTCCTTCTTCTTCGAGTGTGCAGGATGTTACATACCCAGCATAACCTCTTTTGTGCATCTGTTAAGCGGCAATGGTGGATAATCCCTCAATTGTCGCCAAGCAAAAATGCTTCCTTGCATAGAAAGCTAGGTTTGACCAGACATACTCGACGAACAAATGAAACTATTCGAATCTTACTTACCTGCTGCATTTGTAACACTCCAATACTTTAATCATTCCTCTGTGGATTACGATACGGTGCTGTCGTGTTAACGTATTTTCCTTGAGTAAATTTCAAAAAGGCTGCTAAAGAAGTTTGCATTAGAATATATAATGTAACAAAACAGTTGTGCTTAGCAATTGTGTTGGAGATTTCGCCAAATATCTCAAAACCTTGATATTACAGTGCGCTGACCGATTGCTTCGGTGCGGTTTTCAAAATGCCGACCTGCTCCAATCGGAGGCGCGGGCTGAGTCGGTTGGTGATGGAAGGAGGTGAGTTGCTGGAAGGACTGGCAGCAGCTGTTAAGCGGTAATTAAAAGCATGTTTTGGGTTTAGTTCAGGCGATGCTTGTGGGACTTTCGTCTCTGTTTTGTTCTATGTTAGTTTCTGCGCAACTGTGTTCGCGGTGTCACTATTTCTTTGTTTTCCTGTGAATTCTCTGCAACACTTATGTAGCCTGCAACATGTCACTATTTGGCTTGAGCTGAGACGCCTAGGTTGGGAGGTTACGGCAGGCGTGATTTTACGCGTGCATTTAGAGAAGGAGTCGCTTTTTCAAACTTTTTTAAATGGTACTCCAAGATTGCTGGCTGGTAATATGCTAACTGCGTTTAGTGCCCAACTCATTAGAGTTTCTCACGGAACCCTATCGGATACCGTTTTGCACTTCATTTGACCATCGTTTGAGGGTGGACACTGCCTCATCTGTGTACCTGAAATGTATTCGTCTGTCCATCTATGCATGCATTCGTTAATAAGGTTATTAAGAAGTATGCGCGTCTAATGCAGCAATTGTTCGGGAGGTGAAGGGGGGAATTCAAGTGATAGGAAGTGAGGATGACGCCGTTGGGAGGGTAGAACAGGCTGCATGTGTAAGTGGTTAGGTTCTGCATAAGTCTTGAGTCAGGGGAATCGCTAGCAAATGTTCAGACGTAATGTTGCCTGTGGTGGTGTCAATTGTGTGGCGATCGGACCTCATGCGGTCACCAGTAGTAGCGGAGTTGGGAATGTGACATTCACAAAGAACGCAATGGACGACTATTTGTAGCTGCCATATTTGGATGTGAAGGTGGGACGGAGGCAGCCTCGGCATGCATTGGTTTTGAGATTTGATGTGGGAGTTACGGGAGCAGGCTGAGGTTGGATGCATCTTGCATCATTGATGAGCTAGTGGGAAGGAGTTGTGGGGTATTGGTGCCATTGTAGGTGTGAATGGGCGGATTCAGGAATGCACGTCTCCACTCAATCATCTGGGACCAATTTGAAGACAAAGCCCGTAAGATCGTTGGAAGGGTGTATTCTCTGCAGCATTTGCAGTTACGATTTCATTTGCTCCCACTTTTTGCCTTTCTTTTGACGGAATTGGTTTGTGCGTTTTGGTTGCAATGGTATTCCACGTACCCAATGCTTAATAGTCTGTATGGTCATAGTGTAATGCGCAATCCATGGCGAGGGTGGTGTCACCGATGTAAGCGACTAGTTCTTCTCTAGGTAATATTGGTATAAACTGGGTTGGGAGCAGTGGACTGACGTCAGGAAATTGCAAAAACCTGGTTGCATGCAGTCTTCACTGTTCTCCCTCGGACAGCAGTGTTCAATGTGGTCGCGTCTTGCTTCGGTGGTAGCTCGCACTGTGAATTGGAGGGACGTCGGTGGACATGGGGAGCCATGATCCACTTACTTTGGAATGCGAAGTAGAGCGTTGGTGCACCGTAATCATTTCATATGGAACAACGCGCTATTGGACTGACCAATATGTTGGTGATGTTTTCCTGTTGCTCAGTTTTTTGGGTAAGTGGATGAGGCTTCCCGAAGAGGAGATGCCTTGTGGGCTTGAAGTGGTTGGTCCTGTCACTGTTAATCAGTGTGCGACATTTCAGACAGTCGGTTTCGCATTCTCGGTGGGCTAGATCATTGTGAGTGAGATGCTTCTGATGGCTGTAATGCCTAATGGTAGCTATGGAGGTGATCGAGGTGGGGCAAGTGTTTGGTGGTGGAGTTCACTTGATGTCGCCATGTTTTCTTTTGTTAGACGCTCGACGTGAAGGAGGGGGAACGGAGCTAAAGGCAGACAGCGGCGGGAGTGCAGTCGACGGATTCTCCACCTCCATTGGCTTTGCGCTGGACCTTCCGTTGCAGGCGCAGAAATGCAGCTGCCATATTGTTTCTACACATTTCTGTATTTTTTCGTTCCTCCCCACTTAATGCCGCATGGAACTGGTTGCGGTGGCACACTTCCGATCGGCATTTCCAATTGTGGCCTTGCTCTTCGTCAAGCATGCTGGCAGTGGAATTATTGGAGAAATACTGGGCAGTTGCGTGGCGCCTATGTGGTAGACGTGTGAAATGTGCTCGTGAGAGGTGTATTCAACGCTGAATGGAAAGCAGTCGGTGCTGTTGCTGTGAGAAGAAGTTCGGAGCACTCGGCACTGCACAGCACCCAGTGGAATAGTGGGATCCATCAATGCGTGTGAAAATGCAACATTTAATGCGTAAATTGCTTCGCATTCTCTTTGGCTTGGGAGGCTTTTCATGTTCCAGATTATCTCCTCAATCAGGAGACAATAATGGCAACGGATTCTGTTTGTCCGACATAAAATGAACTCAGTGTGGTGGATGGCTGGATAAATTTCTACGAGGGACGAATGCTGTGCAGACTTTGAGTCGTCGGGGCTTGCGGCGCTGAGTATGCCTCACCATGTTGGATGGCAGTAGACCATGTGTTTGGATTGGAATGCGCTGAAGTATTTGGATGTGGAGTGATGAATTTCGTGGACCACTGAGTTGCGTTGTGAGGGTTGGTGGAATGTGTTTTGCAAATGGAGCGTTGAGGGGGAAGAACGGTGGTGACATGGGTAGGACGGGGCGAGCGGAGGCCCGTCCACCATCTTCCTCCATCGCATCATTCATCTGACGTTTTGTTGCAAACGGAGTGATGTGGCGTGTACCTCCCCTGTACACTTTAGCCCCTTCTGTCATCGTAACTGCTGCCTCATTGGATTGTAAGTCCTCGAGTGTGGTGGTTTGTGCCTTTGTGGATGCGTCGCGACTCGGGTGTGAGTCTTGGAGTTGTGCGGATGTGGGTGCCAGTGGGCGATTGATTGCGTGCCATCTGTTCTGCGAATGCGTAGACGATGTGCGTGAGAGGTGCTTTCAACGTCGGACTGAGATTGTGCGGTGTGGGAAGTGTGAGGTGCGAGGCTGTGAAAAGGAAGGGGACATCACTTGGGTTGAAGTGATTGTCTTCGGGGAGGAGATGGTTGTAGAACCGTCTGTCCACTCTCCATCGTGGACAGTTGCCTCGATGTGGGATGGACCAAGTGTAGGTTCGAAACTTGGTAACTGCATGGATTAAATTATGGAATGCTTTGTAATTACTTGTCGGCTGTCTGATTCTGTAGCAGTATGCAAGACTAGGAAGCTGCAAGATTTGTTGAGAGCTTGACTTTTGGTAGTGTTTGACGGCAACGTCCGTGGGTGTAGCACTCTCCATCCATTCAGCATATTGTTACCTCAACTCTCCTAGTTTGAGATTGACGGACGTGTGGATTGCTAGATAAAGGCTAGGGGAATGGGTTCACTTTTCGGGAAAAGTGCGGAAATTGGGACGCTTAGTTAATGGTGCGGCATGTGGAAATCGGGGACCTCCCCGCTCACCTGCTGTAGTGGCAGTGATAGGCGACCTAGGCGAGAAAAGCTGGCTGTAGGGGGATGCGAAGCACCGATTCTGTGCGACGGGCAGAAAATGACAGCATGAGAATTGAAAATACGTGAAAGGAATTGGGCGGAGATATAGTACGAGGGATTGCAAGCCATCCGGGAAGAATAGAAATTCCTTACTCTCCGGAAACCGTTTTGACGCTTTGGTGTTTGCGGGCATTCTGATTCTCTTTGGGTGATCCCTCCTGCACTAGTCGGAATATCTCGTTTCAACTGCCTATGCTGGAGTGTTGTAGGGCACCGATAGTTTAATTCAGTAGCTTGAGCGCCAGGGGTTGGACGATGTGCCATCTCCAACAGCAGAAACACCGGGAAAGTGGAAGTCAGAGTGTAGTGCCCGTGCTTCCCTCACCATGGATACAACTCCGTGCCAACCATTCATTTCATCTGTCTGTTTGAATGGTTTGGACGGTGGAAAGGCAGGATGATTGGAGGGCTACGCAGCATCGCTGTTACGTGGCAGTGTGTGAAGTCGTAGTGGAAGGATTCCTCCAAATTACTACAAGTGGAGTTGGGGTAGGGCGTAATTAGGCATAGCTAAACGTAGGGAGTATCTCGTAATAAGGCCTCACTTGATCCATAGAATTTTGATGTTAGGAGAGTAGGACCATAAAATCGATGCATTCACGAGGCAATTCGAGTCGCTTTTTAGTTCTACCCTAGCTGAGATGCAACAGGAATGTAAAGCAATGCTTAGAACGGATTTTCTGTTCTTTTAAGCTAGCAACGTTGTTAAGTTTGGGCTTATTTCTAAGAGCAAATCTTGCAGCACCTGTGCTATCACAGTAATAAAAAAAATGGATTTGAAAACCACTTTAATGTCCTTAGCAAAGAGGCCTACATGTTTAAGAAATGTGATTGCATTTGAGCCTTTTGATGTGCGAAAAGAATTTCAGTTTGTTGCATTGATTGATTTGTAACTGAGGCTTCATTGTTATAATTGCATTGCTAAAAAAAGCATGTAACTTTATCTGATTTCGTGTTTGTTTGACTGTGTTGACTGGTAATATTATACGGCGTCCGAATGTTCGTAAACCATTCGCAAGCATTCAATTGATTTATAGCAGGTGGTAAGATCATGCAGGCGATGCAAATAACGTATTTGGAAGAGCTACGGCGCAAATTAAGGTATCTAAATGACGTTTCAAATAGTGATGAAGTTTGTTTATTTAAAATATTCTGATATGGATATTTTGATTGCATTTATTCCGAATTTAAAACCTTATTAAATGCTTAAAAGCTGCTATCTTCGCAAGGGTTTTTTGCAAAAAAAACCGGTATGCTTGAAATTAGGTAAAGCGCCTTTTATTTAGCCAGCACTTCTTTACCTCCTCTTCCGACTAATATGCGCTCAACTCTAGCCTACCCAATCGTGAACGCGTTCCTTGCTGCGTGTTTGCGTCAGGAGGGTACAATCAACACCAGCTAAGGACAAACGCTACACATCTACACATCTATTTGCTAAATGCTGGTCATTATTGAAGCATCAGCAAAGCTTTCCCGGTGAAGTTTTTGATTCTTACCAGTTGCCTCTCACTTGCTTACTGAGGATTGTCAGTTTATGAAAGTGGTTATTTAGAGGCCAAAAAATAAACCAAAGCAACATAAATGGTCTTAGGAAGGAAAACTAACAAAGCGCATTTATGCCTTTGAATGCATGTTTGCAGCAATCATTGACAAGCTCTCCGCCCATCGAATGAAAATGTTTTACTTGCATGCTTGTGAATTTGAGGTTTTGTGGGTGTAGCAACCCCATTCCACTAAAAACTAAAATGCACATTTATTAGTAGATTTTGGGGTGCTTTGACATGATTTGATGTAATTCCGTTTAAGGCAGCTGCGTCTTTCCTCCTTCATTTTTATCCAATTACCGATGACGCTTCTGGTTTGAGTTTTAAGGTAGCCGACGTCCTTGATTTTCCAAAAAATCATGTAGATTGATATCTGCGTGAATTTTTTGCATTGCCAAACAAAGCACGATATGCGTGCCCTAAGTAACTCAGCCGTAGGAATGCCAAACCAAAGGAGGAGTCCGGAACGGGGCAAGTTCTAGGAAGAAGAGGCCAACAAATGATTCGGACATCTAAAGTGAGAAATTGCTAGTTGATTCAAGGCTTTAACAGGTCAACCGGTGTGCAGTGTAGTAATTTACATGTGAGGCGAGTGTACACTTACACAACCACGCACAGAAGTGGTTGATTGCACCGTCTGAGTGCGAGCTGCCTCTCATTCGAATGGCTGTTCTCTCTTCCACTCAACTGCAGCACAGAGCCTGAGGGCGAGAAATGGGGATAGGCGAGTAAAGCGAAACGAGATGGTACCGGAGCATGGAGCGTCGAATGGGAATTCTGTGAGGTAATCCCACGGGAGGCTGTTTGGTACTGTGGAGTGTCAGGCCGTCTTCGTTTATTGGCAAATGCATTCCCTGTAGATTCCATATGCACTGGTGACAGATCCCTCCTCGCATCATTCCAATTGCATGATGGACAATTTCCTGCCAGTGGTTGCTGGAATGTAATAATTAGGGCCACCGCCACTTGCCTAGTCATTTTTAAATTGAAGGCTTTTCTATTTGAATAAAGACACTCTTTGATTCGCCCCACGCACTTCTGTCAGTGTGTTGGAGGAACGCGTCATCTCGCGAGGACGTATCAACGAATCGGGCTACCCACGCAGTTCCTCTACTTGCCACTACTTAGCATTGCCTACTGCTGTGCTGTTCGACTGCAATTTTCCTGCTTTCACGTGGAACGCAAATTCTCACACTCCTCCGAGAGCCGTGCAGTGAATTCGTAATTGCGGCTCACACTCCTCATGCTCTGAATTGAATTGAGCAATTGAAGCTTTGCGTGGCTATTAAGGGCGCACTCCACTACGAAGTGGAAGTTTACGGGTGCGCCTGATGATGCTTGCGCACCACTCGCCTTGATACTCTTAGCATAATCAGGCAAATTTTCACACCCTTTGCAAAGAGGCTTCTTTTGTGATTTCTCCTGATGCCTATCCTGGGGCACTTCCCCATTCACTCTCAAGCAACGCCGTAGGAGTTGCCTCATTAGCTTTCCCTCGCAGTGAGAAGAGCCTTGTAGCCGTTGGCAGCACATCGAACCTCGTGTGGTGAATAGCTCGCGTTCTGTGATGAATAGTTACCCTGTACACCCTCATTTGTCCATCTTGTCAGTGTTTGTCAAGTCGCATCAGCACATATCGGCATTAAGAAACTTTGCTTCGCTATCTGCATACTAGGCGAGCGGCACAGAAGAAGGGGAACAAAGCCATCTGACCCTTCCGCCCTCCCTGCTTCAATCTACCTCTACAGACGCAGCAGCTTCCTCGCCAGTTTCTGCTAGTGCCTCCACCACTTGCCAACCACCGGCCTCGCAGAGTGTGCGAGGAGGCGAGTGTCCTCGTGGCACTGGACCTCCTCCCACATCCTGCAGTCCGGGGTTGCCCTTTTGCCGGATCTGTCACGACACCGATCAGGAGTCGTGCGGACCGTTGATTGCTCCATGTCTGTGTGACGGCAGCTTGAAATTTGTCCACCAATACTGTCTTCAACGATGGATTGGCATGAGTAACCTAAACTCGTGTGAGCTGTGCCATTTTCCCTTCGAAATGCGCAAGTGCGCGGTGCCTGTGGGAAAGGTGAGTTGCTGCTTTCCTCATGCTCGCCTCACCCACTCATTGCGGAGCCACTTGGCCATCACACGGCCTCGAATTTCCTTCCCACTCATCAGTGTACTGTCCACTTTTCCCTTTCAGCAATCCCTGTGGGCTGTCTTTCCTGTGCAGATGTGTCTGTTATCCGTCTTTGAACCCACTGTATTACTGCTCGCAGCCCTATCAATTCGGTGGTTCTATTTCACCTTTTCCGAGGCTACCATTCCCATTCCTTTTCCCAACTTGTCTCCCCATTTCTATATTATGGCCACTTGTATGACCGTTGCGTCTATTTACTTTGTCAGCCTCTCCATCTACTGGATAGTGTACTTCCACCGAGTGGTGAAGAGTCAAGATCGAGCGGAATACGTGTTTGTGGTGAATGAGCCCTCCAGAGTGTCAGTCGCACTAGCACGAAGGTCGTGATGTGTTGTGGCGCGCTTTGTCTGGGCTTTTCCGCCCTGCCGGCTGCGGAAGCACTAATTCCGCGCCATGTAACAATTTTCTATGGCCATTTTTAATCCGATTTTGGAAACTTGACAGTTGCAATTAAACTCCTTAATGATATATCAAGATGGGGAACTTGAAAGTGCTATTCTTAACTTCTCCGTCGCTGCGGCCTGCCTACATCGGTCCCTCCAACCGAATCATATAAAAATTGCTTTGTAATCATCCCTCAACCTTCAGTTTACCTCATCTAGCCTGCGTGCTGGCGTGGTATCCGGCTGCGGTCGGAGGGCGTGGAAGGTGTGGTCGGCGTTAGGCTCTCCACAGAGGAAATGACGCTACTGATAATGGCTAGATGGGATGGAGGGTGGGTGGCCTCACTTGCCAATTAAGGTGGGAGACGCATTACTGAGGCGATGATATGCAGTCCTACAAAACCAGCGACTCCATATAGCAGCAGAAATGGTGGTGTCTTTGCACCTCCGCCGATGCAATGTGATGCATTGATGTGGAAGGCTACTGCGATTCAACGCGTTGTTTAGGGTCCATGCACTGAAATGAAACCTCACGGGCACCGTGTCCAGTCGCATTGTAAGGCTGCATTAGTCTGACTCTGCCAGCACACGTCCCACGCCTGCGGCTGTCTCCGTGAGCAGCGCCTCGCGATGACGCCGCTCACCGCCATTCCCTCATCTGTTGTCGTCAGGGGAGATCGGTCCACTGAACGGTCTGCGTAGACCTCGAGGATGGGCTAAACAGACCAAATGCACTCTACTAGAAGATTCTAACCCCATTGGCCCACGACGTATGTTGCTCCTTTGGAAGATTGTGAAGGAAGGGATCTTATGAATGTGACTGCCTGTTGATGATTTCATCAAAATGGAGTGGGTTGCACCAACAAACCGAATGCTGGCCACGTCAATTTCAATGGGATCGAAGGTGGCGAGGAATAGAGTGTGAGCAGATGCGATGAAGATTATTCGCACTATTCACCTCATTCCCCATGCAGGACTGATTCTGAGAGCTTTGGGCGTGTTTCACAGCGTCGCTTATGTCGTACCTCAACACCTTTGAGAAACAAAAGATGAGAAGGACAAAAGCAGCCTCCAGTTATCCGATTTTAGCAACAATGCTGTCGACAAGATATGCGCCAAGTACTCATCGAGGGTTGTGCAAGATTAACGCAAGTAGCGAGACGTGGAGCTTGGCTTTCAATGGCGCATATTAGAGGAAGCAGTACGGTAGCTGCGATGCAGTCTGTGGACAGCAAAAAGTCGTGCCCACCTACGTAGGTGGAAATCGAGCCACACATCAGCCAAAACTGATGTGAGGCGCATGCACAGATGCTAGCTGACGGTGAGAGTAAGTGGAATGGCAGAGATGCTTGTGCTCACCCAAATCAGACACATCCGACTTCACTTCGCCCATTTGCAGTTTTGGCTTCGAAGCGAGTCCCATCCATCCATCCATCCATCCATCCATCCATCCATCCATCCATCCATCCATCCATCCATCCATCCATCCATCCATCCATCCATCCATCCATCCATCCATCCATCCATCCATCCATCCATCCATCCATCCATCCATCCATCCATCCATCCATCCATCCATCCATCCATCCATCCATCCATCCATCCATCCATCCATCCATCCATCCATCCATCCATCCATCCATCCATCATCCATTCATCCATCCATCCATCCATCCATCCACCCATCTCATTGACATCCATGCCGCTTATTTAATTTCATTGCATTTGTGGGTGCCATGCCTTGTCCACTCTACGTGAAACTCCTTAAATTGCTTCTGCCTCAGGTGTGCGGATAGATTCGCACTCTAAATTCGCACGCTCACTCGGCACACATTTGTGGCATTGCAGCGATGAAGCCTTCCATCTGTTCACCACACAGCAATGCATGTTTGATGCTTTCTTTCATTGGCATGCTTCGATTTCGGGCGCTTATGTAGACTCACAGAATGCCCATACAATGCAATCCAATCCTCCGTCGCCGTGCACGCCAGCATTCGCCAATTCAATTATCCACGATGCATTTGAGAAATTTGACCTTCATTAGCTTGACATTTTAATGTTATGCAATGCCAAGGGCATATAGAGCTGATTGGCCTCAGATTTCGCTCATCATACCTCAGCTCACATTCCCTGGCCTTCGTATTTGATGGTCACGTAGGCGAGACTTGGTCGACTGGAAGCCTTGCGTGAAGTGGAATGCACCTCGCTGACAACTTGTGAGTCTACAAGTCTTGCATTCTTCTCTTGCCATTTTTTTGAGCAAAAAATCTTATTCCCAAGCGTTGGCAGGTTGCATTCTCCACTCTTTTTAAGCCCCTCTGAGGCACTGTGCATCGTCAAGACGGCAGAAATTGCATCGCCCCATTGCAACGCAGAATGATTAACGACTGTGAGTTGAAGAGTGCCATTGCGGACCGGCAAATAACACTCGGTGAAACGCACACCTGAGGTGATCCATCAGCTATTTTTGGTGCTCACATACAACCAAGTGGATGTGTCGTGAAGGCGCCTGCCACCTGGAGTCTAATCTCACTGTCGTTGGGACGAATACGCATACTCAAGCTCAACTTACTACCGACGCCAGATCGCATCTGGTAATGAGTGATGATGAGGTCCTCCAAGCGTCTGCAGTGCAAGGCAGTTCCTTTCCGGCTCACAGAAATGAATTATGCTAGTGAACGCTTGGCATGGAACAGTTGCATAAACACGGCTTATTTTAGTGGCGAAAGTGATGACGCCAGCTGATTTGAGGGTTCTTAGAACACTACATGTCAAGTCAGTGATGCCAGCTACAAATTCTTTTCTTTAAGGTGCCACTTTCAGTATCGAGTGTCCTCCACGGACGTATGGAAAAGCAGGCAAGCGTAATAAGCAGCATTGCCGCCTCATCACCGTTTTAACCATCACAGCGGAAGATGCATTTTAAGATAATGAGTCTATTTAATGTAGTCAAATTCGCTCTCCTTCTGCTAAACATCTAGCAATCGCTTCATCCACCACTGGTATAATTGAAGCTCACAGCGTTGTATATTTGAGCAGTCAGATTACCTCAATTCTTCCATCAAGTAACACTGCCAAATCTGGGAACTAGGACAGTTGATTTGCCATCACTGATGTGATTCCCCAACTCTCATACAAACTCATTTCTCACTACTTTTATGCACCACAGCATTTTTTGGGCGGCGGCCATAATTTAAGCCATTGACTTGAGCGTTATGTTGACCAACATAATTCGACTTCATCCGACACTCGATGCAAAGTGCGTCTCGTGAACCTCTTAAATTCATCTTACTTAAACATAATAAGTAAAATAGTTTTTAGGCATAAAAATCAGCAAATTTATGCCAGAGCAGGAAGACAGTCAATGCCACATTACAGTAGCTGCGGCATAAAGAAGATGAAATTATTCACCTAAAGCGCTTCAACACATCCATACTACGTAGCTTGCGAAACACTTCCATTTGAGTTAGTGAAGAGAGAAAGCTCAGAGTAAGGGGCATAATATGACGAGTGCCCCAATTGTGCCTGTCACTTTGAAAGCTAATGCACCTACCCAAGCAAGATTCAAGCAGCACTTGCGGATTTAAGTGTGAATGTCATTAATATGGGCATACCCACTTCAGATATGTGGCTTTTGTAGATTTATTCGATTGTTGGCATTGCTGAACAGTGGTAGGGACGGTGGCCTAGTGTTGCTGCTACTCTACACAGACTGCACCTACTCCTGGTGGAATGGCTCTCGAGGCACACCTCCAGCCCCCTAGTTCTTGTGCCTAGTGATGGCGGAAACCCATTCACCGTACTTTGACTGACCTCAACTTGCGCCATGACACAGTAATCGCCACCGTCAACCGCGGTGAGCCAACCATGCTTCAGCCATCAACCATCCCATCCATTCACTGTGCGTGGCAAGATTACCAGCACATGAGCGCCGTGTCGCTCGCAGACGCCTGCTTCTGTGCCACGTGCACAGAGGATGTGCTGCAACTCATGTCCACCTCTCCCAACTGCTGCGGTTCCCTCTTCCGTGCAGAGTCCGTTCGAATCTGAGCCATGTGATTTGCAGCCAAGCTGCGAGGCCAGTCGTCGTAATGGCTGAGACGAAGCGTTTCCTTTCCTGTACCGGTGTATGCTGCGCTATCATCTCGTAATTTCGTCATGACACAACCAACACCACTAGATCTTACATGACTGCCTCATCCACCCACGAACTGAAATGCGCGTTTGTCCGACTCACGCATGCTTTGCACAAACGCCTCAGCCAGCAGCCAAGACCGTCCAGATTAAACCAGCATAAGTTTGCTGCGAAGCATAACATGGCAGTTGACTGCATGTCGAGGAAGTTCTTTCTCCTCTTCTTCCAACACCAACCCGTTCCTCATGCGATGTGTAGGTAGTGTAGGTAGTGCTTGGCGCAGCACAATGAAAGCACTCCTCGCTGTGGCACCGTCTTCCACAAGTGACGTGCAGGAGGCTGGCAGTGGGTCATTCACCTATCTCGTGCCACCAAAAGCTTCTTTTCTCTGACAGTGAGGAGAATCACATAAATCCATGAACGAACTACGCAGAGATTAAGGCTCTGAGCCACGCTGCTCCAAGTCTCAAAGACTGCCGAAATCAATTGCACAAATGAGTCAAAAGGAAGGCGGATCACAAGATGGGTCCTGCCCAAACACATCCCTGCAGCCGCTGAGCTCTCACAGTCACTGCGTGGAGCAAATGGGTGGTTACAGCTGCCTTGAAGAAGGAGGCGTTAGTAGGGGAGACGGGTCGACTCTCACGAGTTCACAGTCGTCTTCTCAGTGGAAAGTAGGCCGCAGAAGCCAGAAAACCTACACTTCCTGGATATATTTGAGCTCCATTCGTGTACGACTGACAGCGTCCATCGTGTGCAGTCATTTCAGCAACCTCAACTACCAACCAACTCGAGGGGCAGTTCACAACGCAACGTGACTGATGCAATTTGTAAGTGTGAGGTAAGACACTCGAATGCGTCTTTATGTGGAGTGGACTTGGCAAAACCCGCTTCCACACCGTAGGTGCTGCCACTAATTGTAGGTTGCTGCACCTCAAACGGGCTGCCTTCATCGCTACACCTCGTCTTCCTACATCAACGAGGCTTCTGTCTGTCCGACGGTGTCGTCATCGCACTCATTTCTGCATTTCTGCATTTTCAATGCAGTTAAGTGCAAAGCGATGTCCAGGCAGTAAGGAGGCGCAGGACAGGCTAATCTCACACCACCGCTTGGGTAGGTGCTTAACCGGACAGCAAAACTGTGACAATCTCAAACGACTTGCCAACTATCACGAAAAAGACTTTGCCAAGACCCAACTGCTCGCCAAGCTGAGCAAACGATCGGCCACAGTTTATCCATGTGCACCACCCTCTGGGGCCCGACACACCCCCTTTCGTCCACAACATGATTTGCATGCGCACGCATCCCTCCGTTCTGCAAGTACTTCCACTTCAGCAGACGCTTCTCCGCTAGCACAATCATTTCCGCATACACACGCCAACGCGGAGAAGTTGGTGGCAGCCGAATGCTACTCCTGCATCGTCCCGGCAAACGTCGCACTTTACTTCCATACACCTCCCACAAGCGGCCTACACTGCAGTCAATTTTACCCATCCAAGTGTACCACCTACTCTCCTTCACCTATCTGACGTCACGCGAAACCCAAACCACTTTACGGAGCCGCATCCAATAGACCTGTTGCGAGGTGCATCGGATTGCTGTGGCTTGGGACAGAATCGACATGCCTCATTTCCTCCTCACATTGAGTTCGTCCAGTACCTCCCCAGTTTTTCGCCCATGCCACCACCTATCGAGCCACACCACCTCCCCTCCCCCAACAACCACACATGCAAAAGCTATTCCACTGCACAAATTAATGGCTGGTAAAAGGCTTACGAATGTGTGCAAGCAATTCACTTCAGTGACAAGGTGTGCTAGTGGAAAAAAACGAGGTCCGAGAATGGTTCGCTTCCACAACACATTCGACAGCGCACATTGCGTGCTGTTCGAACTCGCCTCCACCGTGCTAGAATGATTCTCTCCCTCCAACGCACCGCCACAGCATTCCCTATTCAATGCATTCCTCTGTCCAATGCATGCGAATCCGTCCACGTGAGCTGGTGGGGGAAGGTCTGAATCCGCGTTGGCGGAAGTCGCTGCTGCACTGCACGCATTCCAGTGTGGTGTGAGTTGCCCACCCCACATCCACGGATCACTGTGGCCAGCAGCACTGAGACTGCTGTGGCGAGTTGTCGACAATGCTGACTGCCATCCAACCGAAAATGCTGTGCCAGAGTCGCCTTCTCCACCTTCAATCAACTGACAACCAAGGATCAGTCCTTCAACCTACGCCTCTACACCAATCTGAGCTGTTTCCATAGCAGCGAATCGGCAGCAAACACAATGCGCACCCCATCATCAAACGCCTTTCCCTCTTTTGATCAGGAAGGCGCACTCCCACCACGTTCGAATCACTGTTCACTTTCCTGCCTGTGCATCAACCGACTTCTCGTGGCTGTGGCGTTTCGAGCCGACGAGATGTCGTGCATGCCACACGCACATTCATGCATCTGTGTCACCTACAAACCATTAACGAAACGCGAGGTACTATTTCGGCACTGGAACGCGTCTCTCACTAGCAGGAAGGCGACAACTTTCAACAGGCATTACATATGCTTCCTGTCTATTGAGGCGACTGTCCCAGACCCAACGGCGCATACAACAACGACTCCAAAGCGGTGACGCAGATGACATGCAACTCATCGTCAGCTTGGGTGCATGCCGTCCCCCTTGATTAATGATGATCTGTGATGCAGCGAGTTGAACACTGAATGGTGCCCACTGCACGGATTGTCACGTCTGCCTCCCAAACATCACGAGTTGCTGACTAAATTGCCTTCCTCGTAATTTAAGTTTCGCAACCCACGCTTCCCACCCTACCCCGTCCGGTTGTTCGAGCACAGACCATGGAACTGGTATGGAATGCACTCACCAATGCGGGTGGTGGAGCCTTCGTGACCAGCGCTGCGCGATCGTGACGCCTCGCTTCCCTTACCTCAACTCTCACCTTCCGCTCCCACTGAGTGGCACATTTGCTCCTGATGTGATCAAAGCCACTTGGAGTTGTCAGACCGACGTAAACACCAGCGTGGACCAGAGTGGTTGACTCTTCCTCGGCGATGGCGGTCAACCTGCCATCAGTTAAAATGTATACCGATGCATTATTGAGTCACCTCAGCAACCGTCCGTATGGCCTAGGTGATCGCAGTATCCAATGCCCTCGAATAAGCACATTTGCGGCCTGACCTTAGCACACCAATCGACATGGTTTTTCATGCTACTGAATTAATCGCTCACCTAAGGATATGGTTCAGCCATGTCGAACCCGGTCTTCGATGCGTGATTCCAACCAACTTAAATTTGGTTGCATGTCGCACCTGAAAGCGATGCGCAAACGCAGTTCCGTTCCCCCAACAGGGTGCCAATTCCTACCATAGTTGTCGCACTGGTAAACAATCACATGACAAGTACATAGCCAAGAGTAAACAGAGAAAGTTGGCAGAGAATACCCTGTCCTCATATTGCCCTCCGAGGTGCTCAACGATGATTAACCACAACACCATCACAAACGCACCTTCGCTTGCATCACATCACACTATTTCGGCTGCCCCGCACTGCAGCTAGCTTCTTGGTGGTTGCATTCACTCCTTTTACTGACATCTCTCGGGCACGTCCTATCAGTTCAAGTGGCAGCGTCAATCGCTTGCTACCTACCACTCAGTCGTGCAGACTATCGTCAGTTCATCACGAAGTAAACGACCAAGTACCGCTTCCTGTGCATACTAGTTACACTCAGGTGCATCAGCAAACGGCTCTGCGTCTGGGATGGAGTGAGTGAATGGATAAATGCGTCCACAGGCAGTAAGGATTGCATTCACAATCAGATTTGGCATCAATAGACAGACATGTGCTGTGCACGAAGAGGCGGAGCAATGACAGGGGCTGTAATGCAGTCAAATGCATGGAAAATTCTATAGAACTAAAAAGGAGAAGAACTGCCCTTACATTTCACAAGTCTCAAATCGCAAAACCACCACGAATTCACTTAATAGTTAACTCTTTGCCATCACAAACAGTAGAGTGGTTCTACAGTTAACGATTCCACTACGAAAAGATGATGGAGGTTGGGATCTTTGGTACAAGCATCGGTGGATATACAAAGTCATGTAGGACTGGGCGGAAGCACAAAAGACATCCACCAGAAGATATAGAATCCTCACCTTTGCCTACGGCATAGCAGTGAAGGCGTTCTCCCCTTCTTGTGTGATGCAGATTTGCCGACTTGATGAACGCTGTTGCATGCGGAACTTCGCGAGCCGTTCATCCGATGGTTCTCTCACAACACTAACACGATTAACTCGACGCCAGTGTCGACACATGCCACACCAGGACTTCACCTGATCGTATACAAACACACTGACACCAAACACCACGTATGGCACCAGGAGGAGCACAAGCCAGAACAGCCAGTTGTACTTGGAATCCAATTGGCTGCCGGATGTCAGCAAGGCAATGAAGGCATACACCAACCATATCACGAGGGCTTGGAACAATAAGTTGGCAGTGACAAAGCAGAAGATGTTGCGCAGATCTCGCCACTCCAATGACCAATAATTTGCAAAAGAAAAATACGTAAAGCTTGATAATATTAAAGCTTTTGGTTATTCAATGGCAGTACCCACCATTTTGGGAAGCTTTTCCTAAGTGGAAGATAGGACGAAAGATACCGTGTCCATAGCAAAACAACTAGCCCGCATGGATACTGCATAGATACTTCTGCAAAAATGCTGTGATGCATGGGTTTACAGATAAGTCAATCATTATTTGACAAATGTGACTAGGTCGCCTTCTTACACCTCGCAATCTCACCTCTCGCAACGGCCTCATGCATTCGCGCGTCTCATATACAAAGTGGCACAGCTCACACTTCCTCGATCGACTGATTTCAATCCAACGCTGAATACACCCCTCGTGTACATATTTCATGCTTCCATCGCACAGGCACGGCGCAATCAGTCGGCCACAAGATCCCAACTTCCCATCATTCAAGGAGTCATTGGAATTGCAGCAGATTCGACAAAAGAGCAAGCCTTGACTAGAAATGCTGGTTGTCAATCCAACGCTTTCAAGGTTTCCATTTCTACACAACGATGGGTGAAAAAGTGCTGAGGACGTAGTGCATGTGTCGAACAGTGGTGGCAGCAACTTTTCTTTGCTTGTGACGCAAGGTCGAAGAGAAAAATTAGGAGTTGTTAATCCGCCATCTGCTGTCTCGTCAACACGTTGCGGTTGCCTACCTTCTCCGCCCTCTATCGCCGTCACCTATTACGCAAACTCATGGCAGTCATTTGTCACAACTCATTCGATAAAACCCAACATTCTGCTTTATAGTACCTCAATGCATTCGCACCCAAAAACTCCAATAATCTCGGACCGACAACAATCGACAGTTGCAAAAATGCTTCGTTTTGATGTCCACTGACAAAATAAACCGCCTCAAGTACCAAGTGCGTTCCTTCCCAATGCAGCCTCACCTGTCTATCCATTTATCTATCTATCCACCCACCTATCCGGCAAGTACACTGCATTTGTGCGCGCCCACGTAAGTCTCGTCTCGTTGCAACGAGGAAATCATGAGTGAACTGGTCAGAAAGACCACTAGTACTTGTAAGTAACAGTGCATAAAAGTCAAACCATTTGATCAAAAAAGGCAAGAATTTGACGTCATACTCCAACTCAGTACTCCTGATGGTAAGAGGACATATGAAGCTGGATTTTGATGGGCCAGAATGAGTACAAATAGGGCCGTTAAATCTTACGTGCCTGCAAGCAGCTACCACTAAATAATCAGACGAAAATCAATAGTTAATATTACTAGTGGGCAAAAAAGTTCAGCGGATTATTCATTAGTGTCAAACGAGCTTTGAAGAAAACGAAATATCTATTCATGTTATAAACATAAGATGGCACTTCTACAACTTAGGGGCTTCAAAGCTGGAGTCAAACAGCACTATCAACGCATACAAATAACAAGTTATGCAAAGTTCAGTTTACGCACCTTGCAATGCACCATATTCTTACAGTCACACTTGCATTCTGCAGGCTCTTCTATTTCATCCAAGGGTTTGCTGTCCAACTTTATGCCCATTGATCCCACAACTGGCATAAACCTGGAGCGCACCGCGAAATAACAGCGCCGACGCAAAATCTTAAACGCAAACAATGAACCAAAATTTGGTCAATAAATAAATACCTGTCTGCACACTTAAACATCTTATAATCACATATCAATCAGTTGATATAACAACCGTTTTCTTTTTGACTATAAAAACTAGAGCGAAAATTTTTCGCACTCGCTTCTGATACATATAGTCAAACAGACATCCCCACACATCATCATTTGCTGCTCGGTTTATTCTAATGTCAGGTAAATTCCATACAGAGGATTGCATTTTGCGTTTTCTTAGTTTGAGGCTCACCAACGTAATCATTTGCGCACTGCTTTAGAACCATTGCTTGCTTCACCAAAGTGTACTTTTACTGTTTATGCCGAGCAAAATATTGCTAAGTGTTTATCCTCACAGAGTTTATAACCGTTTAACAATCCGCTTTCGGACCACAAATGCAGCAAAAAATGTTTGTATCATCAGCCGCTCAATTTCTTAAACTCATGGCGGATTCGTTCTTTCAAGTGGCAAGCATTTGAAAATGTCTCGCTCATAAAACAAGCAAACTCTACGGGCACAACAAGTACAAATTTGTAATTGTGAATGTAAAAGGAAACTTAGTTCTGCCATATTTTAATACTGTTTGCAGCGCTCCGAGCACCCCTAGAAGACGGAGGGAAGGCTAGGTGTAGGTCAGAATACTTGTATTCTAGACGGAAAGGAAAGGGACTGCTGGCATGGGTAGCAGGCCAGCCAACGCAGCTAGGGTCCTGGTTACCACCACTGACGTCGGACCAGCCACCAGTCCAAAAAAACAAAACACTACGCTGTTCATGTTTGCTTTATATTAAAATGAATTTTAATTACACATTCAAGCCTCAATTTTGTGTCATTCCCACAATATTATCAGCTACCCCTCAAAGGTTTCTGAATGTTTTACGTGTCAAAATGGCACGTAGTGGTGAATATTATATATTTGGCACTTTTGTTTTACCGCGACAAAGTGCTCAGCATCATCACATTATCTTTTGGTGGGGCAAGATGGCCTGCAAACTTGCATGATGTGATGCGGATACCAGGGGCGTTCAAGATCTACCAACTCAACGTAACTCAATAATTTGCCAAAGGGGGCTTTTTTCAGCCACAAGATCCTTTTTTCAGCATCCATCTTGCGTTCCCTACTTGTAGCTCCACTGAGTTACAGGAAATAAAGACATGATTTAACAATTGCCACCACCCGCATTGGTGAGTGCATTCCATACCAGTTCCATGGTCTGTGCTCGAACAACCGGACGGGGTAGGGTGGGAAGCGTGGGTTGCGAAACTTAAATTACGAGGAAGGCAATTTAGTCAGCAACTCGTGATGTTTGGGAGGCAGACGTGACAATCCGTGCAGTGGGCACCATTCAGTGTTCAACTCGCTGCATCACAGATCATCATTAATCAAGGGGGACGGCATGCACCCAAGCTGACAATGAGTTGCATGTCATCTGCGTCACCGCTTTGGAGTCGTTGTTGTATGCGCCGTTGGGTCTGGGACAGTCGCCTCAATAGACAGGAAGCATATGTAATGCCTGTTGAAAGTTGTCGCCTTCCTGCTAGTGAGAGACGCGTTCCAGTGCCGAAATAGTACCTCGCGTTTCGTTAATGGTTTGTAGGTGACACAGATGCATGAATGTGCGTGTGGCATGCACGACATCTCGTCGGCTCGAAACGCCACAGCCACGAGAAGTCGGTTGATGCACAGGCAGGAAAGTGAACAGTGATTCGAACGTGGTGGGAGTGCGCCTTCCTGATCAAAAGAGGGAAAGGCGTTTGATGATGGGGTGCGCATTGTGTTTGCTGCCGATTCGCTGCTATGGAAACAGCTCAGATTGGTGTAGAGGCGTAGGTTGAAGGACTGATCCTTGGTTGTCAGTTGATTGAAGGTGGAGAAGGCGACTCTGGCACAGCATTTTCGGTTGGATGGCAGTCAGCATTGTCGACAACTCGCCACAGCAGTCTCAGTGCTGCTGGCCACAGTGATCCGTGGATGTGGGGTGGGCAACTCACACCACACTGGAATGCGTGCAGTGCAGCAGCGACTTCCGCCAACGCGGATTCAGACCTTCCCCCACCAGCTCACGTGGACGGATTCGCATGCATTGGACAGAGGAATGCATTGAATAGGGAATGCTGTGGCGGTGCGTTGGAGGGAGAGAATCATTCTAGCACGGTGGAGGCGAGTTCGAACAGCACGCAATGTGCGCTGTCGAATGTGTTGTGGAAGCGAACCATTCTCGGACCTCGTTTTTTTCCACTAGCACACCTTGTCACTGAAGTGAATTGCTTGCACACATTCGTAAGCCTTTTACCAGCCATTAATTTGTGCAGTGGAATAGCTTTTGCATGTGTGGTTGTTGGGGGAGGGGAGGTGGTGTGGCTCGATAGGTGGTGGCATGGGCGAAAAACTGGGGAGGTACTGGACGAACTCAATGTGAGGAGGAAATGAGGCATGTCGATTCTGTCCCAAGCCACAGCAATCCGATGCACCTCGCAACAGGTCTATTGGATGCGGCTCCGTAAAGTGGTTTGGGTTTCGCGTGACGTCAGATAGGTGAAGGAGAGTAGGTGGTACACTTGGATGGGTAAAATTGACTGCAGTGTAGGCCGCTTGTGGGAGGTGTAGGGAAGTAAAGTGCGACGTTTGCCGGGACGATGCAGGAGTAGCATTCGGCTGCCACCAACTTCTCCGCGTTGGCGTGTGTATGCGGAAATGATTGTGCTAGCGGAGAAGCGTCTGCTGAAGTGGAAGTACTTGCAGAACGGAGGGATGCGTGCGCATGCAAATCATGTTGTGGACGAAAGGGGGTGTGTCGGGCCCCAGAGGGTGGTGCACATGGATAAACTGTGGCCGATCGTTTGCTCAGCTTGGCGAGCAGTTGGGTCTTGGCAAAGTCTTTTTCGTGATAGTTGGCAAGTCGTTTGAGATTGTCACAGTTTTGCTGTCCGGTTAAGCACCTACCCAAGCGGTGGTGTGAGATTAGCCTGTCCTGCGCCTCCTTACTGCCTGGACATCGCTTTGCACTTAACTGCATTGAAAATGCAGAAATGCAGAAATGAGTGCGATGACGACACCGTCGGACAGACAGAAGCCTCGTTGATGTAGGAAGACGAGGTGTAGCGATGAAGGCAGCCCGTTTGAGGTGCAGCAACCTACAATTAGTGGCAGCACCTACGGTGTGGAAGCGGGTTTTGCCAAGTCCACTCCACATAAAGACGCATTCGAGTGTCTTACCTCACACTTACAAATTGCATCAGTCACGTTGCGTTGTGAACTGCCCCTCGAGTTGGTTGGTAGTTGAGGTTGCTGAAATGACTGCACACGATGGACGCTGTCAGTCGTACACGAATGGAGCTCAAATATATCCAGGAAGTGTAGGTTTTCTGGCTTCTGCGGCCTACTTTCCACTGAGAAGACGACTGTGAACTCGTGAGAGTCGACCCGTCTCCCCTACTAACGCCTCCTTCTTCAAGGCAGCTGTAACCACCCATTTGCTCCACGCAGTGACTGTGAGAGCTCAGCGGCTGCAGGGATGTGTTTGGGCAGGACCCATCTTGTGATCCGCCTTCCTTTTGACTCATTTGTGCAATTGATTTCGGCAGTCTTTGAGACTTGGAGCAGCGTGGCTCAGAGCCTTAATCTCTGCGTAGTTCGTTCATGGATTTATGTGATTCTCCTCACTGTCAGAGAAAAGAAGCTTTTGGTGGCACGAGATAGGTGAATGACCCACTGCCAGCCTCCTGCACGTCACTTGTGGAAGACGGTGCCACAGCGAGGAGTGCTTTCATTGTGCTGCGCCAAGCACTACCTACACTACCTACACATCGCATGAGGAACGGGTTGGTGTTGGAAGAAGAGGAGAAAGAACTTCCTCGACATGCAGTCAACTGCCATGTTATGCTTCGCAGCAAACTTATGCTGGTTTAATCTGGACGGTCTTGGCTGCTGGCTGAGGCGTTTGTGCAAAGCATGCGTGAGTCGGACAAACGCGCATTTCAGTTCGTGGGTGGATGAGGCAGTCATGTAAGATCTAGTGGTGTTGGTTGTGTCATGACGAAATTACGAGATGATAGCGCAGCATACACCGGTACAGGAAAGGAAACGCTTCGTCTCAGCCATTACGACGACTGGCCTCGCAGCTTGGCTGCAAATCACATGGCTCAGATTCGAACGGACTCTGCACGGAAGAGGGAACCGCAGCAGTTGGGAGAGGTGGACATGAGTTGCAGCACATCCTCTGTGCACGTGGCACAGAAGCAGGCGTCTGCGAGCGACACGGCGCTCATGTGCTGGTAATCTTGCCACGCACAGTGAATGGATGGGATGGTTGATGGCTGAAGCATGGTTGGCTCACCGTGGTTAACGGTGGCGATCACTGTGTCATGGCACAAGTTGAGGTCAGTCAAAGTACGGTGAATGGGTTTCCGCCATCACTAGGCACAAGAACTAGGGGGCTGGAGGTGTGCCTCGAGAGCCATTCCACCAGGAGTAGGTGCAGTCTGTGTAGAGTAGCAGCAACACTAGGCCACCGTCCCTACCACTGTTCAGCAATGCCAACAATCGAATAAATCTACAAAAGCCACATATCTGAAGTGGGTATGCCCATATTAATGACATTCACACTTAAATCCGCAAGTGCTGCTTGAATCTTGCTTGGGTAGGTGCATTAGCTTTCAAAGTGACAGGCACAATTGGGGCACTCGTCATATTATGCCCCTTACTCTGAGCTTTCTCTCTTCACTAACTCAAATGGAAGTGTTTCGCAAGCTACGTAGTATGGATGTGTTGAAGCGCTTTAGGTGAATAATTTCATCTTCTTTATGCCGCAGCTACTGTAATGTGGCATTGACTGTCTTCCTGCTCTGGCATAAATTTGCTGATTTTTATGCCTAAAAACTATTTTACTTATTATGTTTAAGTAAGATGAATTTAAGAGGTTCACGAGACGCACTTTGCATCGAGTGTCGGATGAAGTCGAATTATGTTGGTCAACATAACGCTCAAGTCAATGGCTTAAATTATGGCCGCCGCCCAAAAAATGCTGTGGTGCATAAAAGTAGTGAGAAATGAGTTTGAATGAGAGTTGGGGAATCACATCAGTGATGGCAAATCAACTGTCCTAGTTCCCAGATTTGGCAGTGTTACTTGATGGAAGAATTGAGGTAATCTGACTGCTCAAATATACAACGCTGTGAGCTTCAATTATACCAGTGGTGGATGAAGCGATTGCTAGATGTTTAGCAGAAGGAGAGCGAATTTGACTACATTAAATAGACTCATTATCTTAAAATGCATCTTCCGCTGTGATGGTTAAAACGGTGATGAGGCGGCAATGCTGCTTATTACGCTTGCCTGCTTTTCCATACGTCCGTGGAGGACACTCGATACTGAAAGTGGCACCTTAAAGAAAAGAATTTGTAGCTGGCATCACTGACTTGACATGTAGTGTTCTAAGAACCCTCAAATCAGCTGGCGTCATCACTTTCGCCACTAAAATAAGCCGTGTTTATGCAACTGTTCCATGCCAAGCGTTCACTAGCATAATTCATTTCTGTGAGCCAGAAAGGAACTGCCTTGCACTGCAGACGCTTGGAGGACCTCATCATCACTCATTACCAGATGCGATCTGGCGTCGGTAGTAAGTTGAGCTTGAGTATGCGTATTCGTCCCAACGACAGTGAGATTAGACTCCAGGTGGCAGGCGCCTTCACGACACATCCACTTGGTTGTATGTGAGCACCAAAAATAGCTGATGGATCACCTCAGGTGTGCGTTTCACCGAGTGTTATTTGCCGGTCCGCAATGGCACTCTTCAACTCACAGTCGTTAATCATTCTGCGTTGCAATGGGGCGATGCAATTTCTGCCGTCTTGACGATGCACAGTGCCTCAGAGGGGCTTAAAAAGAGTGGAGAATGCAACCTGCCAACGCTTGGGAATAAGATTTTTTGCTCAAAAAAATGGCAAGAGAAGAATGCAAGACTTGTAGACTCACAAGTTGTCAGCGAGGTGCATTCCACTTCACGCAAGGCTTCCAGTCGACCAAGTCTCGCCTACGTGACCATCAAATACGAAGGCCAGGGAATGTGAGCTGAGGTATGATGAGCGAAATCTGAGGCCAATCAGCTCTATATGCCCTTGGCATTGCATAACATTAAAATGTCAAGCTAATGAAGGCAAATTTCTCAAATGCATCGTGGATAATTGAATTGGCGAATGCTGGCGTGCACGGCGACGGAGGATTGGATTGCATTGTATGGGCATTCTGTGAGTCTACATAAGCGCCCGAAATCGAAGCATGCCAATGAAAGAAAGCATCAAACATGCATTGCTGTGTGGTGAACAGATGGAAGGCTTCATCGCTGCAATGCCACAAATGTGTGTCGAGTGAGCGTGCGAATTTAGAGTGCGAATCTATTCGCACACCTGAGGCAGAAGCAATTTAAGGAGTTTCACGTAGAGTGGACAAGGCATGGCACCCACAAATGCAATGAAATGAAATAAGCGGCATGGATGTCAATGAGATGGACGGATGGATGGATGGGTGGATGGATGGATGGGTGGATGGATGGATGGATGGATGGATGAATGGATGGATGGATGGATGGATGGATGGATGGATGGATGGATGGATGGATGGATGGATGGATGGATGGATGGATGGATGGATGGATGGATGGATGGATGGATGGATGGATGGATGGATGGATGGATGGATGGATGGATGGATGGATGGATGGATGGATGGATGGATGGATGGATGGATGGATGGATGGATGGATGGATGGATGGATGGATGGATGGATGGATGGATGGATGGGACTCGCTTCGAAGCCAAAACTGCAAATGGGCGAAGTGAAGTCGGATGTGTCTGATTTGGGTGAGCACAAGCATCTCTGCCATTCCACTTGCTCTCACCGTCAGCTAGCATCTGTGCATGCGCCTCACATCAGTTTTGGCTGATGTGTGGCTCGATTTCCACCTACGTAGGTGGGCACGACTTTTTGCTGTCCACAGACTGCATCGCAGCTACCGTACTGCTTCCTCTAATATGCGCCATTGAAAGCCAAGCTCCACGTCTCGCTACTTGCGTTAATCTTGCACAACCCTCGATGAGTACTTGGCGCTTATCTTGTCGACAGCATTGTTGCTAAAATCGGATAACTGGAGGCTGCTTTTGTCCTTCTCATCTTTTGTTTCTCAAAGGTGTTGAGGTACGACATAAGCGACGCTGTGAAACACGCCCAAAGCTCTCAGAATCAGTCCTGCATGGGGAATGAGGTGAATAGTGCGAATAATCTTCATCGCATCTGCTCACACTCTATTCCTCGCCACCTTCGATCCCATTGAAATTGACGTGGCCAGCATTCGGTTTGTTGGTGCAACCCACTCCATTTTGATGAAATCATCAACAGGCAGTCACATTCATAAGATCCCTTCCTTCACAATCTTCCAAAGGAGCAACAAACGTCGTGGGCCAGTGGGGTTAGAATCTTCTAGTAGAGTGCATTTGGTCTGTTTAGCCCATCCTCGAGGTCTACGCAGACCGTTCAGTGGACCGATCTCCCCTGACGACAACAGATGAGGGAATGGCGGTGAGCGGCGTCATCGCGAGGCGCTGCTCACGGAGACAGCCGCAGGCGTGGGACGTGTGCTGGCAGAGTCAGACTAATGCAGCCTTACAATGCGACTGGACACGGTGCCCGTGAGGTTTCATTTCAGTGCATGGACCCTAAACAACGCGTTGAATCGCAGTAGCCTTCCACATCAATGCATCACATTGCATCGGCGGAGGTGCAAAGACACCACCATTTCTGCTGCTATATGGAGTCGCTGGTTTTGTAGGACTGCATATCATCGCCTCAGTAATGCGTCTCCCACCTTAAATGGCAAGTGAGGCCACCCACCCTCCATCCCATCTAGCCATTATCAGTAGCGTCATTTCCTCTGTGGAGAGCCTAACGCCGACCACACCTTCCACGCCCTCCGACCGCAGCCGGATACCACGCCAGCACGCAGGCTAGATGAGGTAAACTGAAGGTTGAGGGATGATTACAAAGCAATTTTTATATGATTCGGTTGGAGGGACCGATGTAGGCAGGCCGCAGCGACGGAGAAGTTAAGAATAGCACTTTCAAGTTCCCCATCTTGATATATCATTAAGGAATTTAATTGCAACTGTCAAGTTTCCAAAATCGGATTAAAAATGGCCATAGAAAATTGTTACATGGCGCGGAATTAGTGCTTCCGCAGCCGGCAGGGCGGAAAAGCCCAGACAAAGCGCGCCACAACATATCACGACCTTCGTGCTAGTGCGACTGACACTCTGGAGGGCTCATTCACCACAAACACGTATTCCGCTCGATCTTGACTCTTCACCACTCGGTGGAAGTACACTATCCAGTAGATGGAGAGGCTGACAAAGTAAATAGACGCAACGGTCATACAAGTGGCCATAATATAGAAATGGGGAGACAAGTTGGGAAAAGGAATGGGAATGGTAGCCTCGGAAAAGGTGAAATAGAACCACCGAATTGATAGGGCTGCGAGCAGTAATACAGTGGGTTCAAAGACGGATAACAGACACATCTGCACAGGAAAGACAGCCCACAGGGATTGCTGAAAGGGAAAAGTGGACAGTACACTGATGAGTGGGAAGGAAATTCGAGGCCGTGTGATGGCCAAGTGGCTCCGCAATGAGTGGGTGAGGCGAGCATGAGGAAAGCAGCAACTCACCTTTCCCACAGGCACCGCGCACTTGCGCATTTCGAAGGGAAAATGGCACAGCTCACACGAGTTTAGGTTACTCATGCCAATCCATCGTTGAAGACAGTATTGGTGGACAAATTTCAAGCTGCCGTCACACAGACATGGAGCAATCAACGGTCCGCACGACTCCTGATCGGTGTCGTGACAGATCCGGCAAAAGGGCAACCCCGGACTGCAGGATGTGGGAGGAGGTCCAGTGCCACGAGGACACTCGCCTCCACGCACACTCTGCGAGGCCGGTGGTTGGCAAGTGGTGGAGGCACTAGCAGAAACTGGCGAGGAAGCTGCTGCGTCTGTAGAGGTAGATTGAAGCAGGGAGGGCGGAAGGGTCAGATGGCTTTGTTCCCCTTCTTCTGTGCCGCTCGCCTAGTATGCAGATAGCGAAGCAAAGTTTCTTAATGCCGATATGTGCTGATGCGACTTGACAAACACTGACAAGATGGACAAATGAGGGTGTACAGGGTAACTATTCATCACAGAACGCGAGCTATTCACCACACGAGGTTCGATGTGCTGCCAACGGCTACAGGGCTCTTTTTCACTGCGAGGGAAAGCTAATGAGGCAACTCCTACGGCGTTGCTTGAGAGTGAATGGGGAAGTGCCCCAGGATAGGCATCAGGAGAAATCACAAAAGAAGCCTCTTTGCAAAGGGTGTGAAAATTTGCCTGATTATGCTAAGAGTATCAAGGCGAGTGGTGCGCAAGCATCATCAGGCGCACCCGTAAACTTCCACTTCGTAGTGGAGTGCGCCCTTAATAGCCACGCAAACTTCAATTGCTCAATTCAATTCAGAGCATGAGGAGTGTGAGCCGCAATTACGAATTCACTGCACGGCTCTCGGAGGAGTGTGAGAATTTGCGTTCCACGTGAAAGCAGGAAAATTGCAGTCGAACAGCACAGCAGTAGGCAATGCTAAGTAGTGGCAAGTAGAGGAACTGCGTGGGTAGCCCGATTCGTTGATACGTCCTCGCGAGATGACGCGTTCCTCCAACACACTGACAGAAGTCAGTGGGGCGAATCAAAGAGTGTCTTTATTCAAATAGAAAAGCCTTCAATTTAAAAATGACTAGGCAAGTGGCGGTGGCCCTAATTATTACATTCCAGCAACCACTGGCAGGAAATTGTCCATCATGCAATTGGAATGATGCGAGGAGGGATCTGTCACCAGTGCATATGGAATCTACAGGGAATGCATTTGCCAATAAACGAAGACGGCCTGACACTCCACAGTACCAAACAGCCTCCCGTGGGATTACCTCACAGAATTCCCATTCGACGCTCCATGCTCCGGTACCATCTCGTTTCGCTTTACTCGCCTATCCCCATTTCTCGCCCTCAGGCTCTGTGCTGCAGTTGAGTGGAAGAGAGAACAGCCATTCGAATGAGAGGCAGCTCGCACTCAGACGGTGCAATCAACCACTTCTGTGCGTGGTTGTGTAAGTGTACACTCGCCTCACATGTAAATTACTACACTGCACACCGGTTGACCTGTTAAAGCCTTGAATCAACTAGCAATTTCTCACTTTAGATGTCCGAATCATTTGTTGGCCTCTTCTTCCTAGAACTTGCCCCGTTCCGGACTCCTCCTTTGGTTTGGCATTCCTACGGCTGAGTTACTTAGGGCACGCATATCGTGCTTTGTTTGGCAATGCAAAAAATTCACGCAGATATCAATCTACATGATTTTTTGGAAAATCAAGGACGTCGGCTACCTTAAAACTCAAACCAGAAGCGTCATCGGTAATTGGATAAAAATGAAGGAGGAAAGACGCAGCTGCCTTAAACGGAATTACATCAAATCATGTCAAAGCACCCCAAAATCTACTAATAAATGTGCATTTTAGTTTTTAGTGGAATGGGGTTGCTACACCCACAAAACCTCAAATTCACAAGCATGCAAGTAAAACATTTTCATTCGATGGGCGGAGAGCTTGTCAATGATTGCTGCAAACATGCATTCAAAGGCATAAATGCGCTTTGTTAGTTTTCCTTCCTAAGACCATTTATGTTGCTTTGGTTTATTTTTTGGCCTCTAAATAACCACTTTCATAAACTGACAATCCTCAGTAAGCAAGTGAGAGGCAACTGGTAAGAATCAAAAACTTCACCGGGAAAGCTTTGCTGATGCTTCAATAATGACCAGCATTTAGCAAATAGATGTGTAGATGTGTAGCGTTTGTCCTTAGCTGGTGTTGATTGTACCCTCCTGACGCAAACACGCAGCAAGGAACGCGTTCACGATTGGGTAGGCTAGGGTTGAGCGCATATTAGTCGGAAGAGGAGGTAAAGAAGTGCTGGCTAAATGAAAGGCGCTTTACCTAATTTCAAGCATACCGGTTTTTTTTGCAAAAAACCCTTGCGAAGATAGCAGCTTTTAAGCATTTAATAAGGTTTTAAATTCGGAATAAATGCAATCAAAATATCCATATCAGAATATTTTAAATAAACGTACCTCATCACTATTTGAAACGTCATTTAGATACCTTAATTTGCGCCGTAGCTCTTCCAGATATGTAATTTGCATCGCCTGCATGATCTTACCACCTGCTATAAATCAATTGAATGCTTGCGAATGGTTTACGAACATTCGGACGCCGTATAATATTACCAGTCAACACAGTCAAACAAACACGAAATCAGATAAAGTTACATGCTTTTTTTAGCAATGCAATTATAACAATGAAGCCTCAGTTACAAATCAATCAATGCAACAAACTGAAATTCTTTTCGCACATCAAAAGGCTCAAATGCAATCACATTTCTTAAACATGTAGGCCTCTTTGCTAAGGACATTAAAGTGGTTTTCAAATCCATTTTTTTTATTACTGTGATAGCACAGGTGCTGCAAGATTTGCTCTTAGAAATAAGCCCAAACTTAACAACGTTGCTAGCTTAAAAGAACAGAAAATCCGTTCTAAGCATTGCTTTACATTCCTGTTGCATCTCAGCTAGGGTAGAACTAAAAAGCGACTCGAATTGCCTCGTGAATGCATCGATTTTATGGTCCTACTCTCCTAACATCAAAATTCTATGGATCAAGTGAGGCCTTATTACGAGATACTCCCTACGTTTAGCTATGCCTAATTACGCCCTACCCCAACTCCACTTGTAGTAAGTTGGAGTAAATCCTTCCACTACGACTTCACACACTGCCACGTAACAGCGATGCTGCGTAGCCCTCCAATCATCCTGCCTTTCCACCGTCCAAACCATTCAAACAGACAGATGAAATGAATGGTTGGCACGGAGTTGTGTCCATGGTGAGGGAAGCACGGGCACTACACTCTGACTTCCACTTTCCCGGTGTTTCTGCTGTTGGAGATGGCACATCGTCCAACCCCTGGCGCTCAAGCTACTGAATTAAACTATCGGTGCCCTACAACACTCCAGCATAGGCAGTTGAAACGAGATATTCCGACTAGTGCAGGAGGGATCACCCAAAGAGAATCAGAATGCCCGCAAACACCAAAGCGTCAAAACGGTTTCCGGAGAGTAAGGAATTTCTATTCTTCCCGGATGGCTTGCAATCCCTCGTACTATATCTCCGCCCAATTCCTTTCACGTATTTTCAATTCTCATGCTGTCATTTTCTGCCCGTCGCACAGAATCGGTGCTTCGCATCCCCCTACAGCCAGCTTTTCTCGCCTAGGTCGCCTATCACTGCCACTACAGCAGGTGAGCGGGGAGGTCCCCGATTTCCACATGCCGCACCATTAACCAAGCGTCCCAATTTTCGCACTTTTCCGAAACGTGATTCCATTCGCCTAGCCTTTATCTAGCAATCCACACGTCCGTCAATCTCAAACTAGGAGAGTTGAGGTAACAATATGCTGAATGGATGGAGAGTGCTACACCCACGGACGCTGCCGTCAAATACTACCCAAAGACAAGCTCTCAGCAAATCTTGCGGCTTCCCAGTCTTGCATACTGCTACAGAATCAGACATCCGACAAGTAATTACAGAGCATTCCATAATTTAATCCATGCAGTTACCAAGTTTCGAACCTACACTTGGTCCATCCCACATCGAGGCAACCAGCCACGATTGATAGTGGATAGACGCTTCTGCCATCATCTCCTCCCCAAAGACAATCATTTCAACCCAAGTGATGTCCCCTTCCTTTCGCAGCCTCGCACCTCACACTCCCCACACCGCACAATCTCAGTCCGACGTTGAAAGCACCTCTCACGCACATCCTCTACGCATTCGCAGGACACATGGAACGCAATCAATCGCCCACTGGCACCCACATCCGCACAACTCCAAGACTCACACCCGAGTCGCGACGCATCCACAAATGCACAAACCACCACCCCCGAGGACTTCCAAGCCAATGAGGCAGCAGTTACGATGACAGAAGGGGCTAAAGTGTACAGGGGAGGTACTCGCCACATCACTCCATTGGCAACAAAACGTCAGATGAATGATGCGATGGAGGAAGATAGTGGACGGGCCTCCGCTCGCCCCGTCCTACCCATGTCACCACCGTTCTTCCTCCTCAACGCTCCATTCGCAAAACACATTCCACCAACCCTCACAATGCAACTCGGTGGTCCACAAAATTCATCACTCAACATCCAAATACTTCAGCGCATTCCAATCCAAGCAAACTAGACTCTGCCAAACACAAGGTCTACTGCCATCCAACATGGTGAGGCATACTCAGCGCCGCAAGCCCCGACGACTCAAAGTCTGCACAGCATTCGTCCATCGCAGAAATTTATCCAGCCATCCACCACACTGAGTTCATTTTATGTCGGACAAACAGAATCCGTTGCCATTATTGTCTCCTGATTGAGGAGATAATCTGAAACATGAAAAGCCTCCCAAGCCAAAGAGAATGCGAAGCAATTTACGCATTAAATGTTGCATTTTCACACGCATTGATGGATCCCACTATTCCACTGGGTGCTGTGCAGTGCCGAGTACTCCGAACTTCTTCTCACAGCAACAGCACCGACTGCTTTCCATTCAGCGTTGAATACACCTCTCACGAGCACATTTCACACGTCTACCACATAGGCGCCACGCAATTGCCCAGTATTTCTCCAATAATTCCACTGCCAGCATGCTTGACGAAGAGCAAGGCCACAATTGGAAATGCCGATCGGAAGTGTGCCACCGCAACCAGTTCCATGTGGCATTAAGTGGGGAGGAACGAAAAAATACAGAAATGTGTAGAAACAATATGGCAGCTGCATTTCTGCGCCTGCAACGGAAGGTCCAGCGCAAAGCCAATGGAGGTGGAAAATCCGTCGACTGCACTCCCGCCGCTGTCTGCCTTTAGCTCCGTTCCCCCTCCTTCACGTCGAGCGTCTAACAAAAGAAAACATGGCGACATCAAGTGAACTCCACCACCAAACACTTGCCCCACCTCGATCACCTCCATAGCTACCATTAGGCATTACAGCCATCAGAAGCATCTCACTCACAATGATCTAGCCCACCGAGAATGCGAAACCGACTGTCTGAAATGTCGCACACTGATTAACAGTGACAGGACCAACCACTTCAAGCCCACAAGGCATCTCCTCTTCGGGAAGCCTCATCCACTTACCCAAAAAACTGAGCAACAGGAAAACATCACCAACATATTGGTCAGTCCAATAGCGCGTTGTTCCATATGAAATGATTACGGTGCACCAACGCTCTACTTCGCATTCCAAAGTAAGTGGATCATGGCTCCCCATGTCCACCGACGTCCCTCCAATTCACAGTGCGAGCTACCACCGAAGCAAGACGCGACCACATTGAACACTGCTGTCCGAGGGAGAACAGTGAAGACTGCATGCAACCAGGTTTTTGCAATTTCCTGACGTCAGTCCACTGCTCCCAACCCAGTTTATACCAATATTACCTAGAGAAGAACTAGTCGCTTACATCGGTGACACCACCCTCGCCATGGATTGCGCATTACACTATGACCATACAGACTATTAAGCATTGGGTACGTGGAATACCATCGCAACCAAAACGCACAAACCAATTCCGTCAAAAGAAAGGCACAAAGTGGGAACAAATGAAATCGCAACTGCAAATGCTGCAGAGAATACACCCTTCCAACGATCTCACGGGCTTTATCTTCAAATTGGTTCAAGATGGTTGAATGGAGACGTGCATTCCTGAATCCGCCCACTCACACCTACAATGGCACCAATACCCCACAACTCCTTCCCACTAGCTCATCAATGATGCAAGATGCATCCAACCTCAGCCTGCTCCCGTAACTCCCACATCAAATCTCAAAACCAATGCATGCTGAGGCTGCCTCCGTCCCACCTTCACATCCAAATATGGCAGCTACAAATAGTCTTCCATTAAATTCTTTGTGAATGTCACGCTCCCAACTCCGCTACTACTGGTGACCGCATGAGGTCCGATCGCCACACGATTGACACCACCACAGGCAACATTACGTCTGAACATTTGCTAGCGATTCCCCTGACTCAAGACTTATGCAGAACCTAACCACTTACACACGAAGCCTGTTCTACCCTCCCAACGGCGTCATCCTCACTTCCTATCACTTGAATTCCCCCCTTCACCTCCCGAACAATTGCTGCATTAGACGCGCATACTTCTTAATAACCTTATTAACGAATGCATGCATAGATGGACAGACGAATACATTTCAGGTACACAGATGAGGCAGTGTCCACCCTCAAACGATGGTCAAATGAAGTGCAAAACGGTATCCGATAGGGTTCCGTGAGAAACTCTAATGAGTTGGGCACTAAACGCAGTTAGCATATTACCAGCCAGCAATCTTGGAGTACCATTTAAAAAAGTTTGAAAAAGCGACTCCTTCTCTAAATGCACGCGTAAAATCACGCCTGCCGTAACCTCCCAACCTAGGCGTCTCAGCTCAAGCCAAATAGTGACATGTTGCAGGCTACATAAGTGTTGCAGAGAATTCACAGGAAAACAAAGAAATAGTGACACCGCGAACACAGTTGCGCAGAAACTAACATAGAACAAAACAGAGACGAAAGTCCCACAAGCATCGCCTGAACTAAACCCAAAACATGCTTTTAATTACCGCTTAACAGCTGCTGCCAGTCCTTCCAGCAACTCACCTCCTTCCATCACCAACCGACTCAGCCCGCGCCTCCGATTGGAGCAGGTCGGCATTTTGAAAACCGCACCGAAGCAATCGGTCAGCGCACTGTAATATCAAGGTTTTGAGATATTTGGCGAAATCTCCAACACAATTGCTAAGCACAACTGTTTTGTTACATTCTACACTATATTTCAAGCTGCTCTAGCACTTTTTAAGAATATACCTAAGAAAAAAAACTTTACCACGACAGCACCGTATCGCGACCCTCAGAGGATTGATTAAAGTATTGGAGTGTTACAAATGACGCAGGAAAGTACGATTCGAATAGTATTCTTTGTTTGTCAGTAAGGCTGGTCAAGGCCTAACTTTATGTGCATGGAAGCATTTATTGCTTGACGAACATAGAGGGATTATCCACCATTGTCACTTAACAAATGCACAAAAGAGGTTATGCTGGGTATGTAACATTCTGCGCACCTGCAAACGAAGAAAGGATGCTAAGCGTATAACGGAATGCATGAGTTGGAGCAAAGGAGGAATGAGGCTGCTGGCATGCTGAGGAGGCCTACCCACGAGGCTAGTTCGAAACCGCCACCCGTCTTACCGAGAGCCAACCAGCAGTGCAAACAAGAAAACCACTACAGTAGCATCCCGGGTACTTCTTGGAGGCAAAAGATGGCCCTGATGCTAAGACACAGTAAACACATGCATTCAGCAAACAGAGATTTGGGCTACTGGCATGGCCTGGAGGCCTGCCAATCCTGCTAGCATACTCTGGCTGCCTAAGTGACCTACTTCGTAATCTGCTTTTATAACAAACAATGATTGCGGCAGACATTTCAATTTCAGTAGTTGAATGTGAGGTGAGTGGCTTGTCCTCTCAGGCACCTCCTGGCAACATTCTTGTTCATGCATCCTCGCCATTACCTGCGGCGCATTATTACCTGAGATGGAAATGCTGTTCAGGTATTTGCACACATCACCAACTGTGGGCTGATTGTTGGAGGCAAAGTGAGAGACACTTGGACCCTGGGGGTCAAGACGCAATCATCCATGTCACTGTTAACGTAGCGTCAGCATCGGTGAGTGATGTGATTTCATGCTGGCTTGCAGCCTACAACACAACGCAAACTGGCGTGGGCTCTCTACCATCCACCGCTTCTTATTCTGCGTTGACTGCTAGGATGGGAGACAAGGTGTGTGACCTCTCACCCATTCTGTGTACCAAAGCAGGGTTTGTTGAATTAGCACAGTTCAGTACGGCTGTGAAGGCGGAAGTGACACTGAAACTGGTATGACTTCGAGACAGTAGACTAATTTAACTGTACCAACGTCCACCGGATTTAAGTCAAAGCTGTGCATCGTAGTTCCCACTGACACCATTCTTGCCTTTACTCAGCTTGATCCAAAAGCCATCCATTCCGCCTGTTTGGCTGAGGCACAGAGGCACGAGTTGCCGTCGTGGTGAGAAATTTGTGGATTGCCTCGTGCCGCGATGGCATTTCTCGAAGGAATGCCGCCTTAAGCTAGCATCTTCACCTCTTCCAGATGTCGTGGGTGTATGTTTGACACCAGTTTTGATGAACTGACTACATCGGTTGGTTGGGGGCAGCAGTGAGGATGTAAGAGCCGAACGGTTGACAGATTGGACTGCTGCTTGGAGCAGGATGTGTGTGAGAAGAAGAGGGTAGTGAGAGCAGTGGAAACACGGTGAATGGAAGGTTTTGATAGTGGAAACTTCTTTGCAGCCGTTGGAGATTGAGTTTGACACGCCCGCTGGTGCTGAACGGGAGGAAGACTGGACTGCATCCGCATACTTTGCGGCGTTCTGGAGACTGGGGTGTAAATTGCGAATGCCTCATGGCAGTCTTCTGTTCACACACTGCAGTGGGCTGCCAACGTTCCTATGTGTTGTACAACTCGATTTGTTATGCCAGAGGCTTCCTCCGCGTCCCAGTACAGCCCAGTGTTATGTGGTCGAGTGTGCATGTTGTGGTGCGAGACCATCTGCGTGGTATCAGTGGAACATGCGCGCGTCGTCGGTGTGGGTGAAGAGTGGCGAGGCTAATTCACTGCTTGTGCATTTTCCAACGGTGACGTTTCTTCAAGCAAAGCAGCTGCCTGCGAACTCGGCCCTTCGGCGTGTCATCCCAAGTAATAAAAGCCCGGTTGTGCTTCTGACGCAATCAGTGGGCAACTACCGTGGGCTGCCTGCCTTCTCTGGTGCAGCATCTCAGAGTTGTGCATCTGATCCCGCCAATTCATTTTGTTCTCTAGCAACTGCTAAGCCATTCGATCAATGACTCTGGGACAATGCAGTCGGAAAGAGGCTGTGATGGTGATCACCCTTGTTCGCCTATTCTTTTGTATGTGATGCTGACGTGGCTGTGGTTTTCTTCAACTATCGAGCGGATCGGAAGTGGAATTACCGTCGGAGCTAGAAGGAAACCCATCTGGACTGTCTGAATGCTGCATGTGAAGAATTGGACGACGCAATGCCTAGGTCTTGCGCCTGCCATGTTGACCGATTGGGGGAATCGAAGTAGCGGGTGAGCTTGGGGCCCTTGACGCACGAAGGCGGCAACTTCTGATAAGGCAAGTCGGCGGGTCCGCCTACATTGTGGCGTGATCTGATAATCTAGTTAGCCCGCCATTTCTCCTCTTGCCCTGCAATGGCCAAACACTAAGTCAAAGCACTACTCTACTGAATGGAAATGACGTGTTCTGCTAAGACTGTGCCTCGGCCTTGCTTTCAGCTTCCAACCACACCGCCCCACCCACAACATCCTCAATAAGCATAGCCAGTGCTGCGAGAAGCGTTTATTTAGCACGATTGCCAACTTCCGCTTGTTACGCGATGCATCGAAGCAAGTTTGTTGGAAGGCGACAGAGCTAAACGTCCTGGTGGAGAGCGATTGACACAAGAAGGAGAAGTAGAGGTGGGGGAAAGGGTGAGGGAGGAGAAGGTGAAATGGATGGCAGTCACGGTGGAAGTGCGTGATGGAATGATCGTGAGATGCTTCAGTTGTAGCTGGTTACGAAGGCTTGCATTGTGCCTTCCAGCAATTTTCTCACCTGTGATACTATCACATTTTTAAGGGGTTTCGCTGGAATGGGAACGGAGAAGATGTAGACGAATGCGTCATCGAAGACCGGTGCCGACAATTGCAGCGCCACTTGTGGACGTGCGCTCCGCTTCACTCGCACAGTAACATTCAACTTCGCTCTCCCAATTGACACTTTTTTGGCAACCTGAAACACGAAAGTTGCTGATCAGTGGAATCGGTTGTTGAAGGGAGCATAAAAAGTGCCGGTGACCTCCAAATGCCTGTAAGCTGTGCGCTAAACGAAATGCTTAGGCGCATAGATGGTGGAAGTGAAGAACTTGACACTTAACTGCCACCGGTGTAGGAGGGTTGATGAGAGGAGAGGGTGGATAGGGAGGAGGAGGTGGAGGCTGAGGCGGAGGCGGAGCAACGAGGAGCAGCAGAGGCAGGAGGGGCAGAAGAGGCAGAAGGAGGATGAAGGAGGAAGAGGAGGGGGAGGAGGAGGAAGAGAGGGGAATGCGAGAGGAGTGAATTTTGTGCGGCAAATTGTAAAATGCGACGGACTTACTTGAATTGGAGGAGTTACCACCAAATTGGTTACATTGAAGCAAATTCCGACCGTGTAAGTTGGCGTCCCGTTGATCACAGTCGTTTCAAGTAAAAAGGGACAAGAGCGAACAAGGCTTCCAATCGACGCCACATAGAAGCTTTTCCCAAATTTTTTCACGTATCCCAGTAAATTTGCTATTGCACAGTCAAGCGTGGAATCTACGATGGAGGCTGGAGAGGCTACGTCAACAACAGGGCGCAGTCGACTCACCTTCATTGGGAGAGGACGCCGAGAGTAGTGCCACTAGAAGCAGCAGAGCGCTAGTGTGGTAGAAGTGCATGTCAGAGTAGCAGAGTTGTCCTTTGCGTCGAGGGTTGGGGGTTCGCGTGTGCGCTGTTGCTGAGCCTGAGCAGCGGCTGATATTTACATCGAAGGCGTTGCGACTTGACCAATGGGAAGGCCTCGGCATTCTTACGCCAGTGAGACGAATGGTGTGACCCAGAGGTCAAGGTGGGTAGCAGCACCATCGTGCGCATCGGCTGAGAGGATGATTGAAGCATCACCAACTCCACAATGTTTCGTCAAGGCGCGTGTGCACATCATCGCATAAACGAGATGCGCACGGATTTCCCTTGGACAGGTTTGTCGCTTCCTCCAAGTATTGTAGGTGTACGTTTGACGTGAACGTGTTGTGGGTAGCCGCTAAAGCGGAGCGATGGACGGGATGAGGTTTGAGTTGTGAGGCGAAAATAGGAGTAGGGAAAGCCAATGGATTGGAAGCTGTAATGAGCGAAAGCTGCACTAGTATTGTAAATGAGTGGGACGACTTCCTCAGCGGTGTGGAAGGAGTGGAGGATGGACCTGGTGCTGCATACTTTCTGGAGTTGGTGGGCAAAGGTGCTACAGTGAGAGCTGCTCATGGGGACTGCTCCACAATTTCATGTTGGCAGCCGTCTGTTCACGCAGTCGTAAAGCCTCACAGTGCAATCAAATGTGCCTCCTCCTCCTCCATGTCTCAGCCTAGCAATGTGCTATTTGGTTGTGTGTGCATGTTGCAGGGCAAAATCATCAGTGAGGCATCACAGAGCTGCAACCATCTGCCAGTGATTGCCTCACACAAAAAAGAAAGACAGGACAGCAGGAAACTCATCCCATTCTAAATTGGGTGCCACATCACTCCCTACTACATTCCACAACAGTCCGATTATGACCAGAAAAATGTGTGCCATTTAAGGCGAATGGTGGCTCGGCTGAAGCATTTGGAAGGCGGCAGAAAAGGACTCGGTTTAGTGTGGCACAGGCCCCCTGCATCCCCAATTCCACTTTGCTGCTAACCATTTCGATGGCTACTTTGGCATGCCATGCATTGGCGCCTGACTGCACTGCTGAAGGGGAGGAATTTGCGCATGCCCGTGAGTGAGTCCTGCTTGTCCACGATGCACACACACAAACAGAGCTTGAACCAATCCACTTGGCACAAAGCGACGGTCCTTGGTGCATTTTGCCAGATGATCCCGTCGGTGGCTGTCTTGTGTCGCCGCACGACTTTCCTACCACAGTGAGAAAAGCTTGGCTGCAATAAGCGGCATAGCGAGTTTGCTGTGGTGGATCGCTAACATTCAACGATGCACAAATGCTTTGCAGTCGACGATGGAGGTGGAAGAAAAAGTGGCAAACCGTTTGAAAAGTTGCGACAGACCAGCCGACCCACCTCACATCGGCCACTCCCCTCCCTCCCTGCACTTCTTCTTCATTCCCAATCCATTCTGCATGCTGATACCTCAGAATTAGCTTCTCCAGTTCGTCCATTACCTCCCTTGTGCCAACCAGAATGGGTTAACGTGACGTTGGTGAAAACCTCGAGACAGTTTTGTTATCACTTGCGTTCTGTATGGTGGACAACTTCCAATTAATTCCATCACCCACACCTTCCACGTTGGTTCAGCATCGATCAATTAAGGAGGCGCGAGATGTGCAATTTGGAGCCTAAAACGTGTGCAAGACAAAACGAGGCTCAAGTGAACTTGCAGGATTTTGTAGCGAACTCGTGCCTTGGCTTTGCTTCCATCCACCAAGTCACGCCTACACCACTGCCATCCTATTTCTGCTTGTGTGTTTCAACAAACAATCCTCCACTTCCGCCCCGTGCAATGCCATCGGTTTTGATGTTGGTTAGCTACGCCTTCAGGCGAGGTCGTTGAGCCTCCTCTGATGCGCACACACATGTCTGCCCGTCGATTTTTTAAATCCCTCATCCTCGTCCGCGCAGCCCCACCTAGTGATTTGGTGCTGCGACTCCACCTTTTCCCCTTCGACGATCGTCATTCTACCCGATTTCTTATCTCAAACTTTGAGCTGCTGGCTTCATCGGTGGTCCTCACTTTCACTCATTTTGGTGTGATGGATGGTGCCAAGCGCAGTGCGTGTGCGTGATGCAGTGACCCTCGAGAGGGCAAATTGTCCTAAGAGATTGACGTGATGAGACGAGGTTGTGTGACGCCTTCGCTCAAACGTCTTTTCAGCTTTCATTCACTTTCAAACCGTTTTGTTTGCGTGCCTATGCAACTTCTTCAGCGATCCAAAGCATTCCTTCTCCCTCACGCTGTTTCGTTTTTTCACCTCTTTATCAGAAGTTCAAAGAGGGCGGTAGATGTGGTCAAGTTCTCCCCACACCTTTCCCTTCATGAATCTGTCCTCCCCACCCCATCCATCTCAGTGTCAGACCAACTCTTCGCCATGGATGCGGACGCACCCGGTGAAACAGTCTGCTCGGCCGACGGCCTTGGCCAGCGACCAATTGACGTGGGCAGCGAATGAGCGTCAGTACATTTTGAAATGCAAGGAAGTGCTCAACTGGTATTACCACGGAGCGTAGATGTTGGCGCTACAGGGCCAATGGCCTCACGAAGAAGCACAGTTAGTTGTGGATGGGAGCAATGCGGTCGGAAGGCAAGCGGAGGCGCTATTCTACTTGATGGAATGAAGTGGCGTTTGTAGATTCACCATCATTTGGTACTTCGTCTCGTCATGCCGCGTTTGCTGTGGGATGAGCCACTTCACAGATAATCTCACTTGCAAGTTTCTTACCTGCACTAACCCCTTCAAGACCTTTATCATTTCATCATGAAGCATCGCACGCGGGTTACAGAAATGCACCATAACAGTAGCAGTTAGCATCAAATAAATTACCAATTTTTATAGCTTTTAATCAACTGATCATCGTCTTATTCTGCCTTTAATTTCGAACCTTCCTCGAACACGTCACCCTTCCGACCTACAGGTGGCGAAGGCCCATGCACGCTGACTACCCGTCCTGGTTGCAGTCCGTATTTGCCCGGAGTGGCGATAACAATACTGAATTGCCTGAAGTTTCTCGATAAGCTAAACTGCAACATTGAAAACTCAGTCTCAAATCACGGAATAAGAAGGAGAGCCCATGGTGCGGTCACTCTACCCTCGCGTCACCGTTGCGCCACCTGCCACTTGACCCCAAGACATGCACACAAAGCGTGCCACTACACAAGCACAGAAGCTCGCGGTCTTTAAAGGTTAAAGCGAGGCAAAGACGAAGTGACCTCTATCGTACGCACCCGTTGACACTTTTGCTTCAGCAGTGAAGACCGTTTCACAAACGAAAGCCGTTCTGCGCAAGCCGCTAGAGGCAACGAAATTACTGGGACAATCTAGTTCCACAGGTGAGATGGAGCAAATACTCGAGGTGCACAATTTCATCAGGATCTGCAGCATCAAATTTTCATACGCTCTCGTCAACGCGTCTGCGGTGCAAGCGGATACTGAGCAGCCACCTGAATGGGATGGGCGTTTATAAGAACAACTACTGATCTGATCTCGCGGGAGATAATGATTAAGACGAATTTGTTAACATCGCAAGCAGACGTGAAAAAAGAGGATTTATAATTGCCCAAAAGATGGTAAACTATTTCTCCTCAAGTACAGCTCCAGAATACTGCACGCCTTCAGTGGTCAGCCCTCACTTCCTCAAAAGCAAAGTTGGCGCAAGTAAATTGGTGCTTTCAATTGCCTTTGCCTCAATTCACCGACTTGATTTCAGTCTGTACATCAAAAATCTCTACGCAGCATTGACCATCGTCATCGTAATCCGCCCATTCCTGTAATTGGAGGGAATTGGATTAAAAACAGCGCTTTATTTGCACAAACTAAGTAAATAGGCAAATTAAAACAACCGAGACTCACACCATCAGTTAGATCGACGTCCGAGAAAACGGTGGCACAATCAGAATTGGAGACGACTCGCCAACCGTCACGAGGCGAGAATTCCTCCAGCTCTAATCCACGGCATTCTAAGCGAACAATTGGCCGCAGTTTTTCCGAGTCCTCCTCTTTATAGGGCTTAACACTCCCCTCCACTACATCTGCATAGAGTCATCAGACAAATTAAGAATTAAGGTGTGGAAACTCACCAAAACCAAAAAACTTAAGCTTTAGTGAGTTTTGTCCCATGAAAACACTTTAAACTAATGACCTACACTGCAGCAGATTGAGCAACAGGCAAGGTAACTTCGCTACTCAAGTAGGGTGAATTGAATTAAGCTGACTCCTCACTAATGCACTTCGAGACGAAAGGATCTCAGCTGCACAGGAAAAGCATAAACCGAAATTTAGCGCAAAACAATAACCAGCAAACACCTATGGAATGAGCTAAATTGCCGACTGTAAGGTATCCTAACGTCTCTAGGTCTATTTAATGCCATCCAGCGAAATTTAAGATCCAGCGACACCACAGTACTGGGAAGACCAGCTAGCAACAAACCTGCCGAATTCTCACGACCGCAGAATCGACACTTCAGCTTAAGATTGGCAAAGCCCCTGGAACCCTTCATTGCCTCCTGGTTTTGAGCACAAACGGAGACCCATTTATGGTGAACCTCCATGCAGTTACTGCACTTGACCTGCATTCGAAGAAGAAACACTCGCGACGATGCGGAGTTACCTTAAGGCACCATTGGAAGTCATCGCCAGAAGGAGACAATTCACTGATATTGGTGAGCCTAGCACTTAGTAGGAGATCAAACAGCTAGAATGTAGAAAAACGAATGCGTTAATTCTATCAGACAAGAACAAAAAAGGATTTGAGCATCAACGATATATGCGAGATCAAGTCAGTGAAAAGACATTTACTACTACGACGATATTCCCGAACACCTATCCAAGAGGTAACATTATCAACTCACTGGCATTGCAGTGCGATTCAGCCTAAAAGCAAAGAGCATATGTAAGGAGATCACTAGGCTCGCGCATAACAGCCACAATCCATTGGCATAATCGAAGAAATCAACCGGGTGTGGCTACTTTATTTCTTACCCTTTTCAAAAATTGTGTTTATCCCTCAACGCCACACCCAACTCTGGTGCGCACACGAGGTCGATCGCAAGCAAGCGGGTATTGGCCAATCGTGCCTTGGTAGCTCAAGCCATCGAGTGAACACTTGGTTTGTGGATTGTGAAGCACAAATAAAATCATTAAGGCATTTGAGGTAGCGTGAGAGCTGGGTCCAAGATCTAAGTTACGAGGTTAAATGTCTAAAAATGGCAATGTCAACGGGTTTTTCAATGCAGTTTAGGCAAATCCTCAAAATCATATGGAGATAAGTCAAAAATTTACTTGTGGTTTAAAACTGTTTCAATCGTGCATCCATTTTAAGGAGATAAGAGCAAAATCTACCCTAAAGTACACAAACTTGACTTGGGTAAATGTCCAGGCTTAAATAAGGCATGCTGCTGAAAACAAATTTTGTTTTGAATGTCTTGGAAAAAAGAAATTGCAGTATTCTATGTACATTGTGCCAACTCAGTGTTAAATCTGTTTAGTGCACGACAGCAAACGTGTTTAATTTATTATTGGTCAGTATTTTAAATTACGGACTTAAATAATGTCATGAATTCCAAGAGAGTCAAATGATTACAATTTTTTAAGCAATTATTTTCTTTTTGGTTTGTTTAAGCGTGTAATCTAGTATTTATTTTGTCGCCCGATTATTCGTCAATCTTTTGCTTTCAAGATTCTGCTGCTTATTTTTGTCTTGTAATGGGCTTCAGGTAAAGTTTGATGGATAGAAAGCTACCTTGCAGCAGTTTGGATGGATCAGAGGAGACTAGGAATTATAAACGCGAAGAAAATGACGTGGAGCGGCATCGTGTATGCAGATTTCGTCTTAGTTATGTTGTCAGGCCCACTCTTACAGAGTATCTAAATTTTATGCTCTGTATGATTAAATACTTTTACTTTTTATAAATTACTTTTTTGAGTGCCTAGCTGAGGTTGATTTGTAAGCTTTGGCGCTTATGTGGTTACTGGGTTGTAATTATTGAGACTTATTCTCCACCTTTTGCTTTGGGCTGACGCTTTCGACTCCGCTTTTTTACATGCATTTAACTATTATTCTTAATCCTTTTCTCTGGGGTGGGATATCAGTGCTCATCATGAAGCTCTTTTAGCCGTTACATACCAATTACTCTAAATCCCTTTGCATATTGGCAAATATTTGTGCAAATGACAGGCGCTTTGTTCATAGCCCTTCAAGCATTTCATGCGATGCTTTTGGTTTTTAATTTTTTTTTTGCTATACCAGAACAGTGGGTTTTGTAATCTTGGTGTGGTCGCTCAAGTCATTTTTTAATAATATGAAAAAGTTCAGGGGACCATCTCCAGGAAATGGCACTTTAAAGTCAGAATATGTTAGATCATTTAATTCAGAATATTGATTTATGCAACCTACTGGGATTAACTGATTCCTTAATGATTTAATTCATACAATTTCATGCAGTTGACTTGCGATTAATGTAACAGGCGACCGAAGCAGAAGAGGAAGAACCGAGGCAATCACGAGGATGCAGCGGAAGTTCAGGTGGTCGTTTTGCCACCTTCCTTCGCTCCTCCCTTCGGATTTCCGCTTCGACCAGAAAAACATCAAAATCAACTTTGTCCAACACCACTACAACTGCTCCTTTTTCTCCGCAACCAATTTTGGATGGAATCGGTTGCCTTCAAAGGGTTGGATCAACTACCAGCATTTCCAGTTATGGTTTCTCCTTTTGTCGAATATGTCACGAATCAAATGAGTCTACAAATGATGTAGAGCTGGATTCTTGTGGACGATTAATTGCGCCGTGTCTGTGTGACGGAAGTTTGAAATATGTCCACGAGAAGTGTATTCAGCAGTGGATTGAAATCAGTCAGTCCAGGAGGTGTGAGCTGTGCCATTTTGAATATGAGACGCGGAAGTACACCAAACCGATAAAAGAGGTGAGACTGTGAAAAGTGAGGATGTATCTTGAACGTGTCTAACAAGTTAATTGATTCATGAGCAAAATCATCCACCAAACATTTCCCCACCAAGCCACCCTTTCAATACCCAAGCTCCTCATGTCTATCTCGGATGCATTTATTTACTCTAAAGTGTTCTGTCCGTTCATCTAGAAACAAACTGTCTGTTGCTTCTGCCTGATTTTTGCATCCATCCAGCCCATACCTTCCCACCCACCTCATCTATATGGTGCAAATCTTTCCATCACTGATCAACCCATCAATTTTATTTCTCCATTCTATCCCATGCTTGTTTACCAAAGGACTGAGAAATTCATGGGCAGGAACAGTGAATTATAATTGTTTCATTTGCATCTTTTCAGTGGAAATTTTTTTCATTGGAGTGGCAAGACCTGCGCAAACTCTTCTGCTTTGCCACAGTTTACGTGCTCATTCAAGCCTGCGTGGCGTGGGCGCTCTACGCCCTAATTTCCAATCTGACCTCCACAGGCACGTTGAGCTCCGAGCGCAACTGGCAGTTCTGGCTCAAAGTCTTCGTAGTCCTCGTTGGCATGTTCAGTGTCGGTGTTTTTGCCTACATTCAAGCGCGCTACTGCTGTGACATATGCCAACGTTGGCGTCGGTTGAACCGTGTCTGTGTGGTGCGAGAACCGGCCAAGGAACGAATTGCCAAGATACGGATGGAACAGCGCTTACCAATCAACCGATTATGCGTAGTCCATGAAGCGGACACCTTCACCGCGATGCCTTAACAAACAGAGAGGAGGGCGTATGATGCACCGCCTTCTACCGGATGTCTTTCTTGCTTCCAGTCATCCTTGGATAATTCTTCTCTTCACTCATGGCGGAATCAACACCGTATGACACTCGTCCTCAATACAAATCACTTCTCATTGTGTGTGTGTGTGTGTGTGTGTATGTGTGTGGAAGTAAAAACCTGTCGATTGCATAAGTCACAGATTATCAAATCGTTTCCACCTATCTATTCCATATCAATGTGTTGGGTAAGAGAGATTCTTTTTTGTGCATCCGAACTCAAAATTTCTCCATTCATCTCATCGGTGTCCTCCCGTCCATGCCTTACATAAAGTACAGGACAGCTCGTCTTCCGAATAATAATTTCTCCCATCTCGGATGCAATCTATGCACCCAAATGTAAGCATCTCCCGTGAATAGTGACCATTGGACGGAGTCTTTGGGTAAGGCACGTTGTTTGGTCATCCTGAAACTGATGGCTGAAATGCGGAAACAGTCTATCTGGTTCACCGTCCAGGCCAATTGCTAATTGAGTTGGGTGGTAAGGACTTGCCGGTGTCTTTAAAAGAGAAGAAAGTGGTCAAGTGGTGCTGTCAAGGAAAGTGGGTGCTGCCACCGCGGAGCAGCAAAATTGGTAGTGCTGTCTCGGATCCATCGGGAAAAAAGGAAAGGAAGGCGCCGATGTAAGCCAACGCGCAATTCTGGTTGATGGATTGGGGACATGCATGAGCTGTACGTGCTTATTTCTTTCTTTCTGTATTTTCATTTAGAAGTTGCTCTTAGTTCGAAAAGACGCAGGCGCCCACGGACATGAGAGGACCGCCACTGCATGGGTCAATAGGTCGCCACCAAATTTTGATTCTGTTTCGCGTGGGCAAGTGGATGGGTGTAATGTCAATAGATGACTGCTAATTGTACATGTTGATGAACGTTTTATGGGAAAAGAGGGCTGATTCAACTAATTCTTTCCCACTACATCTCACTTTTCACCGTCACCTGTGACGATCTGAGCTCTTCATCTCATTGTCCGCCACCATAAGCAGTTCGTGGCAGATCTGCTAGTAAACGTCGGGAACAGGACTTCAAATGCTTCCGCCTAGCCAAACTGATGCATTTCACAGTGCACTTGTTAGCACACAGCTAATTCGTGACAAAGCTGAGCAAAACCCACTCCTTTCGTGGTACGAAGGCAGCCTGTCCACAGCTAGAGATTCATCGCTTACAGTGATGCACATGCATTGCTCGACGAGTCGCGACGGTGTGGTCTCAAGTTGACACGTCGTCCGCGCCGCAGCACTCAAATGCGCCACACGTCAACGTCCACCTCCTTCCCTGCTCCCGTGACCCTCACCAGCTCCACTCTTCTCATTTGACTTTTGGGTGTGGAGAATTGACATTGTGAAGGAGAGAGTTAGGCCGTCAGATGAAAAGCTGGACACTTAGGCTAAGGTGTAAACCTGCCAGTCAATTTGACTGTGCCGAACCCAATCGCAATGACGCACAAGCCAATAACTGCAGTCCGGTGACTCACACAGCGGTCGGGACAACTCAGTGTGGGCTCTCGCCACTCCCTCCAGTCAACGCGAACGAGGCCGACAGGCCAGCTGGGACACGGGCGGTGCTCATTTTCGGGTCGGCGTCCATCGCACACATTGGCCACCTCCTCTTCTTCCTTCCTTCCTTCCTTCCTTCCTTCCTTCCTTCCTTCCTTCCTTCCTTCCTTCCTTCCTTCCTTCCTTCCTTCCTTCCTTCCTTCCTTCCTTCCTTCCTTCCTTCCTTCCTTCCTTCTTTCCTGCCCTTCCTTCCTTCCTTCCTTCTTCACATCCGACTTCTGAATCTCTATCAAACAACTTGTGCGTGGGTGTAGGTGTTGGCGTGGATGTGGATGTGAGGGAGTGTGTGACGTGGGTAACACCATGCAGCCGAATGCTGCGTACGTCAGTCTGAATATGCTAATGCCCTCAGAAGTGGTGAGGCGTGGGGTGAGCAGATGCCATGCTGCATGGTGGGATGCACCTTCAGCGAACACACCGCACTTCCATCCGGTTGCTTGATGCACACCTCCATTAGCACTTACTTACTCGCCCGGCAAATTGTGTGCTCCTGTCTTGTGGTTTGTTAAACGAAATAGTCCACCTCCATTGAGTGACACTGGCACTCGCAGGAGGTGACTACTGCATGCATTCGTGTGTGGCGTGCGTGGTGGGTTGGAAGGGACATCGACTTCCTCGACGTGGAAGTGAGCCACACATCTGCGTACCACGGCAAATGACACCTGAAATGCTCAAGTGATGTGGTAAGACAACGCCGATACCCTCGGCAGCACTTCTGCATTGTGTGGGGAAGAAATGCAGAGGAAGGTTTGCTATTGGCTTCGCACCAAAATACGACAGTCTGATGTGACCCTCACTTCAAGCCCAATAAGAAGTGAAGAAGAAGAAAGCGGAGGAGGAGGACAGAGAGAAGGAGCAGGAGCTGATGAAGTCGACTGCCTCATTTAGACAGCTTTTGCCGATTAAAGGTGGTGCATGTAGATCACCGAGACTGGAGGTGTGCGTCAGTTAGGGTAGCGATCTTAAGTCGTGTCAAGAAGGCAGACGCGTTGGAGGAGAGCCGACTTGGACGCGTCGGTAAAGCAGAGGTATGAAGTCCTGTGACTAGCGTACAGGTGCAGAATCTTCGAGCCCGGCATGGTCTTCGGCTCTCACCAACACTAGGCTTTCAACTACTTCAAAGAAGACTGTAGTAAATTAAGCTCATCAAAAAGTAAAACCAGACCCACTTTAAGGAGCTTTTACTTAATTTAGCCCGTAAAGGAGAGCATCCCATAACAACACACCACAGCTACTGACAATGGCTTTGAGCTTTTAGTCCACAAACACTCACCGAAATAAGCTGCACCGTGGTGGAGCAGTTTGTTGAAACTCGTTTTGGAGATGCCAAAGACGCACACAGTTGCACAATGAATGAGCGGACCTAAGCCGACGCCGCGGCCACCTGCAACCTGGTGGGTGCCTGCGAAGCAGCAACACTGTGGTGTGGAGGAACGCATGCTTAATAATGCTTTGAGGATGCTGCTCGAAAGCCTTACCGCTTGCCACTAGATGACTGATTCTGCTGTTGATCCTGCGAACTGGATCACCAGGCAGGTGGCACTTGGTGGCCAGTTGGCCTCCTCCCCACCACACTGCTGCTCGCAGGCACCACCAACACGAGACACAAAACATTCCACCCAGGCCATTGTTGACCGCGCGATCGAGTGGTCAACAGTGCCTCTGTGAATGTTTAATTAATGACATTCCTACCTTGAGTGTGGTGATGGGCACCGACTCTGCTTTGATTGTCGATGCCCAACTGTAATCAGCACCAATCACGACAACAACACTTCCATCACACAGCCATTTGCAGTCACTCAACCATCTCTTTGGCTACTCAACTACCTACGCGAGATGATCAGCTTCTGCTAGTCACCTGTCCACACCGAAACGCTGTCTCGTAGGCCTTGCCGTTATGCCTCCAGCGATGCGGATACTTAGCATAAATCCAAACGCCAGTTTAGTCAATTAGGCCATCGAGGCGAGAAACCGAGTTACCACACAAGAGCAAAGCGGTGGGAAGAGAAGCACCGGTGCAGATTGCAGCGTAGATGAACAGTGCGGACTCGATCCGCAGTTTCCTTCGTCGTCTTCTTCTCCTACTACTTCTTCTTCTCCTTCTTCTTCGTCTTCTTGTCAGCGGCCTTGCCTGCTGTAGTCGTGGTTAGCCTTTCTGTTTGGGCCAGTGACCGTCCCAATGTGCAATGCAGCAACTGTCCGTCACAATCACGGACGAATGCCAGTGATTCGCTTTTTAGCTGACACTGCACCACCATTTTGCAACAGAGGTAGTTGCGACTCAGCCTTTGGCGCAAGAATGGAGTACACAAAGATTAGGTTTGATAGGCAACGCGTCGAAACCTGATTTGTGTCTGCTCAATGCTTCGGTCATCCCCAGCATAGCAAATCGCCACACAAGGCATCCACTACCAAACCACACTCGCCCAAGCCATTCTTCTTATGCTCCAACACGTGGTGTTTTTCTCAATTGCAAATGCCTTTTGAGGGGCGACAATGTGAGGTACTGCATGAATGCAGTCTTCAGAAGTTGAAGCACTCGCGCAACCGTAGTTGGGCAGTGGACAGGGCGGAGACGTACACCACCAGCACCTCCACGCTCACCTGACAAGTTCAACACCTACGCTTCAACTTCACGCTACATTGCAAGTAAGTGAAGAGTCAGAAGCAAGGTAACACCACCATAAAAGCAAGCTCAAGTGTGTAATTTTTGCTGGGAAGGCAAAATCAGAGCTGAACGTGGCACTACCACGAGTGCATCAAAGCATGGCCTCAAACACACCTCCTCGTCATGCAAACGTAATCGTTTGCGTGAGACAGGAATAGCCTGAACCAGCCAAGGCCGACACTCATTGCACAAACACGGTTCACAATCCCCACCCACTGTGGTCAAGTCGGGATTGGAAAGGCTCAAACAATGGAAAGAAAGGGTCAGACATCCCGAATGGATGCAAGTTTCGTCGCCGTCGTAGGGACAGGCTTCACAAGTCTGCACCGTGTCAACTGCGGTCGCATGAATAAATTCGATTGACATGTTTTGCACATCGCTGTGCCGTCGAGCTATAAGCAGAACCGGGTGACAACCTGGCCAGTGTGGCCACTTAGAAACCAACTTCGAGCCATATTGTTGACAGTTCGCTTGCCAATGCGTGCAGTCTGGCCACGAACACCGACAGAGAGGTGGAGGAGGAGGCAGCAATTCGTCAAAGCCTTCCTCCTCAGATCACATACCCATACACTACCAATTTTCTCACAGAGTTACACGAAATTCAACCCTTCCTCTCACCGAACGGCCGACATATTAGTGCGAACAACAGTCTGTGGGTCATTCATGCCACCAGCATCCCCTACTGCCGCACCGTTGTGCTGAGCTCGACCGTCTGGCTAAACCTTAAACAACACGCAAGGTGGACGAGAGGAGAAGGAGCTGCAAGGCCGGTCGAACCGCCACATGCCACCGTCAAGCCACAGATCTCGGTGAGGTGCCTAGACCGCATGACTCCCACAAGTCGACGTCGCTGATGCCGTGGCACTTGAACACAGACGATGTTCTATTGCAAGCAACTTGCATTGTGGAGAAGTTGCTTTTCACTTGACAATTCATCCGAAAGAAGGGCTACCGAATACGAGACTCAAATGCATGCATTACTTTGGGGATGTGCTTGTCACCCCACCCACGCTTTGCCATCTTGGCATGCTATTCTTTCTCACTGCAGAAAGAAGCATTGCAAAGCCACGAGTCCCAGCTGGCAATTCGTCTGCTCAAGCTGCACGGTCGCTTCCGATTCGCTCGCATCAAGTCGCAAGGCACACCAAGTGCAGGTTGCCTCCGCGTCACCACAGAAGTAAACAACATGCGGCCGATTGGACAATTGCACGCAATCGTGTCCGGCAAGTAATGCAGACAGTAGCCTCCTCCTACGTGGTCTGGCGAGCAGAGAATTGGGACACAGTTACTGCGCAATTTCTGCTTACCAACACCTAGACACAAGAATGAACAGAAGTGGCAATCGGCACAGCGATTACTCCAGAGGTGGCGATTCTCACGTTTCCATTTCATCGTCAGTTGCGCGTTTTGTGTGGGCACGTGTGGTTCAGTAATGGGAACACGAGAACACGATTGTGCAGCACAGGTCCCACACAATGAGAAAAATTGTGGTTAAAGGGGCATGACACAAACCCTCCTTCAATGCACTCTAATTCAGTAGGTTAGACAACCCACCCGAAGGAGGCCAACAAGGACGCGCACAGGCAGCCTCTGCATCTTGTCACTTGAGCTGTGCCCGTGAATGCCCTCATTGGGCTACGATGCCTAAACAAATGCAAACGACACGAAGGTGCTTTTGTCGTGCCTCGTGGGCACACTGAGATGTGGTGCCAACCACCCTCACCAGCGTCAATACCATCCAAACTGGGCAGTAGTCTGTGCAACCGAAAGGCAATGGTGGGCAAGTTGGGTGAGGGAACACGCGGTGAGGCTACTTTGAGTGTCTCCTGCACTCCACCTCACGACACTCTCGACCACCCTTCACACTTGAGCCGTTCTTTTAACCCAGTTATGCCAACCACTCACTCACTCACTCACTCACTCACTCACTCACTCACTCACTCACTCACTCACTCACTCACTCACTCACTCACTCACTCACTCAAACACTCAATCCTCAAGGTTGCACCTCTGCCAGACGACATGACTTCCGGACCATCTCAGCGGCCACCACGCCCTTCTCTGCCACCACAATGCGCCACCGCCTTCACCACCATCACAACATCGCCTGCAGCAAGAACACACAATACTGCACCTGTGGCAGCGCCTATCCAAACTAATCGTGCAACCAACCATCCCCTTTCCAAACGAGGATTAGCAGGCCTTAAACCAACTGAAGAAGGAGGAGAAGAGTTGGCAAGGACGTCTACGCACCGCAATTGCCACACTTCCGTGCTGGGCAGAAATGCATTGACAAGTGGAGCCACCTTTTGTCATAACACAACAAGCAACTCTCCTTACGCAGCTGCCTACACCACGCGCATGCAGGTAACAATCAGGCGAGCACGCCACACCCCATTTATTGCTCCGCTACTAGAATAGAATCCATTCACCCGCGGCAACAATCAGCTAGTCGCTAGTCGACCAAGGCGACTGTCCCATTTGCCATTGTGTTTATAGGGCGGGATGGCGCAAAGAGGAGGAGGCCAGTTGAAACATGCAAAAGGAAACCATTTAGTGGGCTCGAAGTGTGCGCTACGCTCTAGTCGCACTTTGACGGGTGGGGTGTGTCACCAACTCGGACGCGGATCAGATGACAGGCGAGGACGAGATGCCGCCTCACCGTCGTCACGTGATGCACTGCCATGTTTGCTCATGCAGTGCAAATGCAAAGTTGGAGCAGTTTGTTTGCTTCACCCAATTCAGGACAACGCGACCCACACTCCGCCCCACCTTCCCTCCACTTGCCGTCTTCGCCCAATGTCAACTCAACGCACATGCTGCCACTACTCTGGCCACATCATATCTAGCTCATTCATCTCCTCTCCCTCGTCACGGTGGCCCAGCTCTGCGTTTGCTTGTGAAATCATGCGTCAAACACGGCATTTGCCCTTGCAGCAACGTCGATTAACTACAAGTTAGGCAGACAAAGAGGCAAAATTCTTGCTGCGACATCTCCGTTTGTCATTGACTGGCAGTGGAAGAGGTGAGTGCTCCATCTTTCCCTCCCTTACTGCCCCCATCCTCCTCCCTCTCCCACTCCCTCCCCCGCTCCCTCTCTCCCTCCCTCCCTCCCTCCCTCCCTCCCTCCCTCCCTCCCTCCCTCCCTCCCTCCCTCCCTCCCTCCCTCCCTCTCTCCCTGCCTCCCATTCCTGCTGCATTTCTCCGACAGTTCTGTCATTTGCCTCATGTGAAACGCAGCTGTCCAATCATCCGCGTCAGCAAATTCGCCAACCATCAACTGCACACTTTATGCACTGACCTCTCCAAGGCGACCAGCATGCCGCATGCCTGATGCTTTGGCAAAACACAAACACACCAATGATCAACTCGAACACCTCCATTTTCGAATTGACACCCTCACCTCACTCCCGCCTGCCACTGGGCACCTCAGTGCGCACGTCTCTTTGACCACCTTTCGCACGCATGTTTGTCTGCCTACTCAATCGGCTCATCATAACTAGCTGTCATCCGAACACGATTAACTGATGAATGTGATGCATTCCTCAACTCATTTTGACTCCTCTGCCAAACTAGCCAACGTTCTCCATGTTCTTCCCCTCAATTTGCTCCACCCATTCCCACTAGCACTGCCGATACATCGTGTGCGATCACCCTGTTGGTGAGAGTACCGTCTCACCATCCACCAGTGAGTAGCTTCGTCTTCCAACTCTCCACAACCGACAGTGCTTCGTGTCTGCGACTGGAACGCCAGCACCAGCTCTGCCGATTTGGTGGTAGGCAACCGATTTGCCTTTCAGTTAGATCGGTCGCGACAGTTAACCTCCCCACCACAAGTCCTGCCTCACCAACACGCACTGCCTCTCTAGCATCTACGCAGTACCCACTCTGCAAAGGCTTCCTCTGGCCTCTTTTGTCCCGGATTGCCTTGACGTCGCCTGCACCACATCACCCACACACCATGTGGGCAGCTCTACCGACTCGGTAGGCGGTGCATGCTCCATAGCCTCTGCTACATTTCACACATGACAAAGCCTGGGCGAAGTGCACACCGACGCGAGATGCGCTTTTTCAGCACAAAAACCATCACCCTGCACGTTGTGCTGTGGTTGGTGATGTTGTGAGAAAACGAAAACAGTTCCGGTGTGCCATGTGACCCTCGCATTTCCACATGTGCAAGTGGAGGAGCAGTGCGATGGAGGAGAGGATTACTGCTGAGGTCGTCAGAGGCCTTTGGTAGGACGTGCAGACAAAACATTATGAGAAGCGTTGAAGGGTGCAGATTTGTTGATGGAAGGAATTCTCCGATATCCAAAAGATTGTCATAATGGTTTCAGCCTTCATGGTTAACAGAAAAAACTGAACAAAGTTCACCATTGTGAAGCAATTTTTGTGCTCTAAACTGTTAAAGAAACGTCACTTGAACAAAGTGCCCACTAGGCTTACCCACCGTTGGCAAGCCTACTCTTGGCTTCCATTTTATCGCAGTCGACTTCCTGCAGACTTCTCGACGCGCTCTGCACATAAAGACACCCACTGGCTACTCTCATTCATTTGTGGTAAAGTGTTTTGCCCGACCCTCTCCTCTCCTCACAGGCTTTCACCTTCCATCAGATAAAATGAGCAGATAACCATAAAATATTACAGCAGCCCAGTCCAAGCCTTGCCATTTGTGGTTGCATTAGCATAATCAGACTGGCATACGCAGCTTTCGGTCGCTCCGTATTAATCACTTTATGCGCATGCACACACGTGGAGGTTGCAAAAATAACTCGCATAGTTGGCACCACCACCCTTCCGTGGACAAGACTAGGCAGCCAATGCCCGCAATGGACGTCACCCGCCCTGGTCGCCCTGACCGAAGGTGATTGCGATCGTCCACTCGGCGTGGCGCGTCACGTCATGCCTGTCACTGGGTTGGGGTGATGTGAATTGGCATTGACACAGACTTATAGCCGAGAATTCCATTCTTCTTTTTGATGGTGGGCGTGGTGGTGTTGTCTTATTTTTATTCTTCCATATAAGGAGAACATTTTTCCCCATTTTATTGCATTTGGATTATGAATGGCTTTAGTCTAACAAAAGGGCAGCTTAGCGCTTTGACAAGGCCCAATGTGGGATCACCTCTTCGCTCGTATTTTTGTTGCGGTATGTTGGCCGGCTGAGAAGCCATCGAAGGCACGGAAGCCCTTAGCCCGATACCCTGCCACGATATTGTCCAACTTTCTGCTCCATTATTCTGCATCATTTAGCTTTATTCTGGTACTTTCCTTCTGTCATTGATAAACTCACTACCTGGACGCAATTCGCTTGCAAGAGGCGTGGAGGCGTGTCGCATACATCCGCAATAAGTGTCGGAGGCAGCGAGGAGTGCGATTCCACACCATCAGTCCGCAATGCAGAATGCTTCCTCCTACGGTGTTGAAGTTTGGTAGCTCAGCAAAGAATGAAGAAATTCGCTCCTCTTTACCGGATCTACTCGCCACTGGCAAGACTTCAGTGACTTGAATCATCTTCAACATCGTACTGAATCATTTGTGGGTGGCGAGTGGAGAATCAATTGGTTAATTTCATTACGCAAAGAGGAAAAGGTGAAGCCACTGTGGATGGATTAGCCAGTTCTGATGATGATCAAACAAGACGCCTGCAACATCACCGAGTCATGACAATCGTGTCCACGCAACGATAATTCAGCACAAATTTATGCTGTGCGGGAAAATTTGTCAGCATTATGCTGGGTTATTGAATGAAATGATTGGTTTTTCTCTCATTTTCCTTTCTACACCACTCATTTGGCTGAAAATCGCTGATCAGAGTCTGTGCTAGTGCGTTACCGTGAGTAACTTTCTAATGGGAAAGTAAACAATGGCATCGACGACGTATTGAAGGGTTGATGGAATGCTGATGTCACTTTTAGCTTGGCTCCACTGCTGGTCGGTCTTCGGGCACTAAGGCGTGAAAGGGCGTTCGGGCCAGGCCAGGGGCTGCGTTCTCCCCTCCACTAAACAAATGCGTGTTCTGCCCTCTGCTTCGCCTCTTTTTGCCTTCAAGAGATACCAGGAACGCTAGAGTTGACATGGTCCAAAGATTGTGCCCCAGGGAGGTGCCATGACCGTGTATCCTAGTTTCCCTGAAAGTAAAACAAAGAGCGCATCGCATAATAGCGTCCTCGGTCAACCCCTCGCGACAGCTGAAAGACAACCTCGTCTTTGCTGTAGGGAAGCATCCACAAGCCACTGGCACCAGCTTATTAAATGTGCGTACAGCTTGGAAGACATTTTGCTGCGATTTCGCATATTTTTCTTGCCTATTCTACTGGCACCAGAGTTGTGCCCCATTGAGGGGCTGCCGTGAAGGCGGGAGGAAAAGGCCGACCATCGCGTGTGTCCATCTCGCACCGTAGGGCCAAAAGCAGAGTCAGTTGGCAAGGGATGAGGTTTTACATCTTCTTCTTCTTTCTACTTCACACGCAGCTCTACGCCAATCTCTGTCCGCTGATTCTTGGCTAGTTTCGTTGTCTCTTGGTTAGCTTTTCTTCCGCACACATAAGACTGGAATAGTTGCCGGAGACCGGTGTCATTTTCAGCCCCGCTGGTGGGTTCGTCATAGGTTGCCCAATCGCGTCAAATGCCCTCCTTTCGCCAGTTTAATTTTCAGCATTCGGTAATGAAAAGCAAGGTAGCTGGGCTCACTTGATACCGTCACTTTGAGTCTTTTCTGAAGGCGGGAGGTGGCATTGATAGGATGGACTGTCCATTGCCACCAAGTAGAAGGGCTGAAGCCGCTAAAAACACGTGGAAGGCGTGGCCCTTAGCAGGACGCACCCGTTAAAGCAAAACGAAGATACAGACAAATACTCAAAGCACTTCACAATCATTGGGACTGGTAACACCCGCACACCGTTTGCAACTGCCACGTTGGAAAGGTCCCTCCCAAGTTATCGGTGGCAGGGAGATGGAAGTGTCTTCTCAGGCGATCGTTCTTCTATCTCTCCAGTTAGGGTCAAAATTTCAGACCTCATCGCAATGCATTAGCGACCTCGGTAAAGGTCCACCGGGTTGGCATCAGAGGCACTACAACAGACCCTATCCCAACCAGGAGAATAAGTGAATGGATGTCTTCTTTATTCTTTGAACAGTGCCTGGGTATTGCACCTAAATGATGGATTTTACCACAGTTCAAACACTAAACTGAACTAGATAAGCATAAGTGAGATCCATCAGTTCATGCGGTCCAAGTCTCAGGCTGATTTTAAGCACCTTCTGTGCCCTTCTGCTACAGCCTGTGCACGGGCCAGGGCCAAATCCAAAGTTTTCCAGCTGTGCCTTTAACACCGTCGAATGCCTTCATGGAAGTAACGAAGAGATCAACATGAAATTTCAGCATCACTGGTGGGTGTGTATTCGATCTTATGGCGGGAGGGCTGTCCGACGCCGTGGGAAGAGGTGGTTTGATTTGTTAAGCCACCCATTCTAGTGATGACCTGTTCATACTGTGCGGAATTGCATTGTTTTCTGGGTACAAGCGCAAATTACCGACTGGCAAAAATGTGCCTTAATGGCACCCTAAATTGTTTGATTTGGTTCATCGGTTTCAAAGCCAGTCCAACTTCAACGCCTTCCGGTAAGTGCGAATGAGGTGAAATCTACGCCAGATTGATAGCACATTGGATGTAGGACTTGGCCGTGGCTTGGCGTTAACATCAGCTGCTGTCCACTCTTTGATGTCCAACATCAGAGATGCGTGAAGGCGTGTTGAATGAGAGGTGATAGGACTGAAGGCCCTGATCAACTCCCGACGGAGGAAGAATTAGCATTTCCAAAGTATTCTTCATTGGCTGGACTGAAAGGTCCACTCCCGCCACCTTGAAGTCCACTTTCAAGACACTAAGGTGATGTGCTGGCGTAAGATGTGGCTGTGTGGTGTGTTTCTTCCTTTTGTAATGCCTGAACATCTCTTGTAGGTGTTCCCCATTGTCGACTTGGAGATGGACTGGAAGACACTTAACAGGGCCCTGGATGGCCACTGAGGTGACCAAATCACCGGCGACTTGGTAAACTCACTCCTTCCATATTCTGATCGGAGCGAATTAAAATTTATTTAATTGACAAAGAAGGAGCTTCTGTAAATCCACCCAATCTGTGATGTGGCGTATCAAACTGATTGGTGGGACTGACCTCGTTTTAGGCAACAAAATGAACGCCAAATCATCCACACAAATGCGAGTATGTGGAACGTGCATTCGGTTTGTTGTCGCCTTTTGCCTTTAATAGTCACCACCGTCGATGCTGACGAGCCATTCTCCGATTCCCGGTTAAGTGTTATGCAGGAGCTCACCTACGAGCTCGGTGGTGGCGATGGCATTACTTAACGCATTAGTCAGTTCCACTGGCCAGTAGACACCGCTTAGAACATTAAAAAGGACATACACTTCACACGCTGCATTATTTTGCACACTCCTATTTCCTGTAGACACTGGATTTGCTTTGCAGACCTTCCGGAAGGCCTCAGGAATTGCTAAAGTGAATTTAGAGCAGCCAAAGGCTGTGCCATTGAAATGGTGATCGTAAAAACCGCTTAGCCATGGAAACAGGGCTGCGCTGGCCTCGTAATCGAGCTTGCTAATCACAATCGTGGCTTACACATTCCCACAAAAGATTTGCAATGCGCCAGTTGGGCGTCTAGGGTAGGAAAAGTGTTACCTGTGGTGTTCCACGTAGGAGCGATCATAGTGGCACCTTCTATCACCGCATGCCGCGTTTCTCTCCATTCGAGAGATGTACAGACACTCTACGAGATTCACATGCATCAATCGTACAGCTTGCATTACGTGGTGCACAACGCTTGAAGCCTCATGCTGAAGCGAGCGGATGAGAGTAGAGTGGACAGCTTCGTTCGCTTAAACGGGAAGTTGCAATCACTGCTTCACACTCACACACTAAAGAGGCACCTGTGGATTCTGATATTTGTGCTGATGTGGGCGGCACACCCTAGCCAGCACTCCCATTTCTGTGCACACACACAATATAAGGAGCCCCACCAGAAATTACTTAAAACACTCTTCGATTGCCAAGATTGTAAAAAGCGACCTCAGAGTTGCCTACTTGACTACTTCAGGCAAACACCTCGTTTTGATTGCGACAATCGTTTAGATATGGGAGGAATTCCTCCCATCAACGCTTCTCATAATGTTTTGTCTGCACGTCCTACCAAAGGCCTCTGACGACCTCAGCAGTAATCCTCTCCTCCATCGCACTGCTCCTCCACTTGCACATGTGGAAATGCGAGGGTCACATGGCACACCGGAACTGTTTTCGTTTTCTCACAACATCACCAACCACAGCACAACGTGCAGGGTGATGGTTTTTGTGCTGAAAAAGCGCATCTCGCGTCGGTGTGCACTTCGCCCAGGCTTTGTCATGTGTGAAATGTAGCAGAGGCTATGGAGCATGCACCGCCTACCGAGTCGGTAGAGCTGCCCACATGGTGTGTGGGTGATGTGGTGCAGGCGACGTCAAGGCAATCCGGGACAAAAGAGGCCAGAGGAAGCCTTTGCAGAGTGGGTACTGCGTAGATGCTAGAGAGGCAGTGCGTGTTGGTGAGGCAGGACTTGTGGTGGGGAGGTTAACTGTCGCGACCGATCTAACTGAAAGGCAAATCGGTTGCCTACCACCAAATCGGCAGAGCTGGTGCTGGCGTTCCAGTCGCAGACACGAAGCACTGTCGGTTGTGGAGAGTTGGAAGACGAAGCTACTCACTGGTGGATGGTGAGACGGTACTCTCACCAACAGGGTGATCGCACACGATGTATCGGCAGTGCTAGTGGGAATGGGCGGAGCAAATTGAGGGGAAGAACAGTGGAGAACGTTGGCTAGTTTGGCAGAGGAGTCAAAATGAGTTGAGGAATGCATCACATTCATCAGTTAATCGTGTTCGGATGACAGCTAGTTATGATGAGCCGATTGAGTAGGCAGACAAACATGCGTGCGAAAGGTGGTCGAAGAGACGTGCGCACTGAGGTGCCCAGTGGCAGGCGGGAGTGAGGTGAGGGTGTCAATTCGAAAATGGAGGTGTTCGAGTTGATCATTGGTGTGTTTGTGTTTTGCCAAAGCATCAGGCATGCGGCATGCTGGTCGCCTTGGAGAGGTCAGTGCATAAAGTGTGCAGTTGATGGTTGGCGAATTTGCTGACGCGGATGATTGGACAGCTGCGTTTCACATGAGGCAAATGACAGAACTGTCGGAGAAATGCAGCAGGAATGGGAGGCAGGGAGAGAGGGAGGGAGGGAGGGAGGGAGGGAGGGAGGGAGGGAGGGAGGGAGGGAGGGAGGGAGGGAGGGAGGGAGGGAGGGAGGGAGGGAGGGAGGGAGGGAGGGAGGGAGGGAGGGAGGGAGCGGGGGAGGGAGTGGGAGAGGGAGGAGGATGGGGGCAGTAAGGGAGGGAAAGATGGAGCACTCACCTCTTCCACTGCCAGTCAATGACAAACGGAGATGTCGCAGCAAGAATTTTGCCTCTTTGTCTGCCTAACTTGTAGTTAATCGACGTTGCTGCAAGGGCAAATGCCGTGTTTGACGCATGATTTCACAAGCAAACGCAGAGCTGGGCCACCGTGACGAGGGAGAGGAGATGAATGAGCTAGATATGATGTGGCCAGAGTAGTGGCAGCATGTGCGTTGAGTTGACATTGGGCGAAGACGGCAAGTGGAGGGAAGGTGGGGCGGAGTGTGGGTCGCGTTGTCCTGAATTGGGTGAAGCAAACAAACTGCTCCAACTTTGCATTTGCACTGCATGAGCAAACATGGCAGTGCATCACGTGACGACGGTGAGGCGGCATCTCGTCCTCGCCTGTCATCTGATCCGCGTCCGAGTTGGTGACACACCCCACCCGTCAAAGTGCGACTAGAGCGTAGCGCACACTTCGAGCCCACTAAATGGTTTCCTTTTGCATGTTTCAACTGGCCTCCTCCTCTTTGCGCCATCCCGCCCTATAAACACAATGGCAAATGGGACAGTCGCCTTGGTCGACTAGCGACTAGCTGATTGTTGCCGCGGGTGAATGGATTCTATTCTAGTAGCGGAGCAATAAATGGGGTGTGGCGTGCTCGCCTGATTGTTACCTGCATGCGCGTGGTGTAGGCAGCTGCGTAAGGAGAGTTGCTTGTTGTGTTATGACAAAAGGTGGCTCCACTTGTCAATGCATTTCTGCCCAGCACGGAAGTGTGGCAATTGCGGTGCGTAGACGTCCTTGCCAACTCTTCTCCTCCTTCTTCAGTTGGTTTAAGGCCTGCTAATCCTCGTTTGGAAAGGGGATGGTTGGTTGCACGATTAGTTTGGATAGGCGCTGCCACAGGTGCAGTATTGTGTGTTCTTGCTGCAGGCGATGTTGTGATGGTGGTGAAGGCGGTGGCGCATTGTGGTGGCAGAGAAGGGCGTGGTGGCCGCTGAGATGGTCCGGAAGTCATGTCGTCTGGCAGAGGTGCAACCTTGAGGATTGAGTGTTTGAGTGAGTGAGTGAGTGAGTGAGTGAGTGGTTGGCATAACTGGGTTAAAAGAACGGCTCAAGTGTGAAGGGTGGTCGAGAGTGTCGTGAGGTGGAGTGCAGGAGACACTCAAAGTAGCCTCACCGCGTGTTCCCTCACCCAACTTGCCCACCATTGCCTTTCGGTTGCACAGACTACTGCCCAGTTTGGATGGTATTGACGCTGGTGAGGGTGGTTGGCACCACATCTCAGTGTGCCCACGAGGCACGACAAAAGCACCTTCGTGTCGTCTGCATTTGTTTAGGCATCGTAGCCCAATGAGGGCATTCACGGGCACAGCTCAAGTGACAAGATGCAGAGGCTGCCTGTGCGCGTCCTTGTTGGCCTCCTTCGGGTGGGTTGTCTAACCTACTGAATTAGAGTGCATTGAAGGAGGGTTTGTGTCATGCCCCTTTAACCACAATTTTTCTCATTGTGTGGGACCTGTGCTGCACAATCGTGTTCTCGTGTTCCCATTACTGAACCACACGTGCCCACACAAAACGCGCAACTGACGATGAAATGGAAACGTGAGAATCGCCACCTCTGGAGTAATCGCTGTGCCGATTGCCACTTCTGTTCATTCTTGTGTCTAGGTGTTGGTAAGCAGAAATTGCGCAGTAACTGTGTCCCAATTCTCTGCTCGCCAGACCACGTAGGAGGAGGCTACTGTCTGCATTACTTGCCGGACACGATTGCGTGCAATTGTCCAATCGGCCGCATGTTGTTTACTTCTGTGGTGACGCGGAGGCAACCTGCACTTGGTGTGCCTTGCGACTTGATGCGAGCGAATCGGAAGCGACCGTGCAGCTTGAGCAGACGAATTGCCAGCTGGGACTCGTGGCTTTGCAATGCTTCTTTCTGCAGTGAGAAAGAATAGCATGCCAAGATGGCAAAGCGTGGGTGGGGTGCCAAGCACATCCCCAAAGTAATGCATGCATTTGAGTCTCGTATTCGGTAGCCCTTCTTTCGGATGAATTGTCAAGTGAAAAGCAACTTCTCCACAATGCAAGTTGCTTGCAATAGAACATCGTCTGTGTTCAAGTGCCACGGCATCAGCGACGTCGACTTGTGGGAGTCATGCGGTCTAGGCACCTCACCGAGATCTGTGGCTTGACGGTGGCATGTGGCGGTTCGACCGGCCTTGCAGCTCCTTCTCCTCTCGTCCACCTTGCGTGTTGTTTAAGGTTTAGCCAGACGGTCGAGCTCAGCACAACGGTGCGGCAGTAGGGGATGCTGGTGGCATGAATGACCCACAGACTGTTGTTCGCACTAATATGTCGGCCGTTCGGTGAGAGGAAGGGTTGAATTTCGTGTAACTCTGTGAGAAAATTGGTAGTGTATGGGTATGTGATCTGAGGAGGAAGGCTTTGACGAATTGCTGCCTCCTCCTCCACCTCTCTGTCGGTGTTCGTGGCCAGACTGCACGCATTGGCAAGCGAACTGTCAACAATATGGCTCGAAGTTGGTTTCTAAGTGGCCACACTGGCCAGGTTGTCACCCGGTTCTGCTTATAGCTCGACGGCACAGCGATGTGCAAAACATGTCAATCGAATTTATTCATGCGACCGCAGTTGACACGGTGCAGACTTGTGAAGCCTGTCCCTACGACGGCGACGAAACTTGCATCCATTCGGGATGTCTGACCCTTTCTTTCCATTGTTTGAGCCTTTCCAATCCCGACTTGACCACAGTGGGTGGGGATTGTGAACCGTGTTTGTGCAATGAGTGTCGGCCTTGGCTGGTTCAGGCTATTCCTGTCTCACGCAAACGATTACGTTTGCATGACGAGGAGGTGTGTTTGAGGCCATGCTTTGATGCACTCGTGGTAGTGCCACGTTCAGCTCTGATTTTGCCTTCCCAGCAAAAATTACACACTTGAGCTTGCTTTTATGGTGGTGTTACCTTGCTTCTGACTCTTCACTTACTTGCAATGTAGCGTGAAGTTGAAGCGTAGGTGTTGAACTTGTCAGGTGAGCGTGGAGGTGCTGGTGGTGTACGTCTCCGCCCTGTCCACTGCCCAACTACGGTTGCGCGAGTGCTTCAACTTCTGAAGACTGCATTCATGCAGTACCTCACATTGTCGCCCCTCAAAAGGCATTTGCAATTGAGAAAAACACCACGTGTTGGAGCATAAGAAGAATGGCTTGGGCGAGTGTGGTTTGGTAGTGGATGCCTTGTGTGGCGATTTGCTATGCTGGGGATGACCGAAGCATTGAGCAGACACAAATCAGGTTTCGACGCGTTGCCTATCAAACCTAATCTTTGTGTACTCCATTCTTGCGCCAAAGGCTGAGTCGCAACTACCTCTGTTGCAAAATGGTGGTGCAGTGTCAGCTAAAAAGCGAATCACTGGCATTCGTCCGTGATTGTGACGGACAGTTGCTGCATTGCACATTGGGACGGTCACTGGCCCAAACAGAAAGGCTAACCACGACTACAGCAGGCAAGGCCGCTGACAAGAAGACGAAGAAGAAGGAGAAGAAGAAGTAGTAGGAGAAGAAGACGACGAAGGAAACTGCGGATCGAGTCCGCACTGTTCATCTACGCTGCAATCTGCACCGGTGCTTCTCTTCCCACCGCTTTGCTCTTGTGTGGTAACTCGGTTTCTCGCCTCGATGGCCTAATTGACTAAACTGGCGTTTGGATTTATGCTAAGTATCCGCATCGCTGGAGGCATAACGGCAAGGCCTACGAGACAGCGTTTCGGTGTGGACAGGTGACTAGCAGAAGCTGATCATCTCGCGTAGGTAGTTGAGTAGCCAAAGAGATGGTTGAGTGACTGCAAATGGCTGTGTGATGGAAGTGTTGTTGTCGTGATTGGTGCTGATTACAGTTGGGCATCGACAATCAAAGCAGAGTCGGTGCCCATCACCACACTCAAGGTAGGAATGTCATTAATTAAACATTCACAGAGGCACTGTTGACCACTCGATCGCGCGGTCAACAATGGCCTGGGTGGAATGTTTTGTGTCTCGTGTTGGTGGTGCCTGCGAGCAGCAGTGTGGTGGGGAGGAGGCCAACTGGCCACCAAGTGCCACCTGCCTGGTGATCCAGTTCGCAGGATCAACAGCAGAATCAGTCATCTAGTGGCAAGCGGTAAGGCTTTCGAGTAGCATCCTCGAAGCATTATTAAGCATGCGTTCCTCCACACCACAGTGTTGCTGCTTCGCAGGCACCCACCAGGTTGCAGGTGGCCGCGGCGTCGGCTTAGGTCCGCTCATTCATTGTGCAACTGTGTGCGTCTTTGGCATCTCCAAAACGAGTTTCAACAAACTGCTCCACCACGGTGCAGCTTATTTCGGTGAGTGTTTGTGGACTAAAAGCTCAAAGCCATTGTCAGTAGCTGTGGTGTGTTGTTATGGGATGCTCTCCTTTACGTGCTAAATTAAGTAAAAGCTCCTTAAGTGGGTCTGGTTTTACTTTTTGATGAGCTTAATTTACTACAGTCTTCTTTGAAGTAGTTGAAAGCCTAGTGTTGGTGAGAGCCGAAGACCATGCCGGGCCCGAAGATTCTGCACCTGTACGCTAGTCACAGGACTTCATACCTCTGCTTTACCGACGCGTCCAAGTCGGCTCTCCTCCAACGCGTCTGCCTTCTTGACACGACTTAAGATCGCTACCCTAACTGACGCACACCTCCAGTCTCGGTGATCTACATGCACCACCTTTAATCGGCAAAAGCTGTCTAAATGAGGCAGTCGACTTCATCAGCTCCTGCTCCTTCTCTCTGTCCTCCTCCTCCGCTTTCTTCTTCTTCACTTCTTATTGGGCTTGAAGTGAGGGTCACATCAGACTGTCGTATTTTGGTGCGAAGCCAATAGCAAACCTTCCTCTGCATTTCTTCCCCACACAATGCAGAAGTGCTGCCGAGGGTATCGGCGTTGTCTTACCACATCACTTGAGCATTTCAAGTGTCCTTTGCCGTGGTACGCAGATGTGTGGCTCACTTCCACGTCGAGGAAGTCGATGTCCCTTCCAACCCACCACGCACGCCACACACGAATGCATGCAGTAGTCGCCTCCTGCGAGTGCCAGTGTCACTCAATGGAGGTGGACTATTTCGTTTAACAAACCACAAGACAGGAGCACACAATTTGCCGAGCGAGTAAGTAAGTGCTAATGGAGGTGTGCATCAAGCAACCGGATGGAAGTGCGGTGTGTTCGCTGAAGGTGCATCCCACCATGCAGCATGGCATCTGCTCACCCCACGCCTCACCACTTCTGAGGGCATTAGCATATCAGACTGACGTACGCAGCATTCGGCTGCATGGTGTTACCCACGTACACACACTCCCTCACATCCACATCCACGCACACAAACACCTACACCCACGCAAAAGTTGTATGATAGAGATTCAGAAGTCGGATGTGAAGAAAGGAAGAAGGAAAGGAAGGGCAGCAGGAAAGGGAAGGAAGGAATGGAGAAGGAAGGAAGGAAGGAAGGAAGGAGGAAGGAAAAAGGACGGAGGAAGGAAGGAAGGAAGGAAGGGAAGGAAGGAAGGAAGGAAGGAAGGAAGGAAGAGGAAGGAGGAAGGAAGGAGGAAGGAGGAAGGAAGGAATGAGAGAAGGAAGGAAGGAAGGAAGGAAGGAGGAATGGAAGGAAGAAGAGGAGGTGGCCAATGTGTGCGATGGACGCTGACCCGAAAATGAAGCACCTGCCTCGTGTCCCACTGGCCTGTCGGCCTCGTTCGAGTTGACTGGAGGGAGTGGCGAGAGCCCACACGAGTTGTCCCGACCGCTGTGTGGAGTCACCGGACTGCAGTTATTGGCTTGTGCGTCATTGCGATTGGGTTCGGCACAGTCAAATTGACTGGCAGGTTTACACCTTAGCCTAAGTGTCCAGCTTTTCATCTGACGGCCTAACTCTCTCCTTCACAATGTCAATTCTCCACACCCAAAAGTCAAATGCGAAGAGTGGAGCTGGTGAGGGTCACGGGAGCAGGGAAGGAGGTGGACGTTGACGTGTGGCGCATTTGAGTGCTGCGGCGCGGACGACGTGTCAACTTGAGACCACACCGTCGCGACTCGTCGAGCAATGCATGTGCATCACTGTAAGCGATGAATCTCTAGCTGTGGACAGGCTGCCTTCGTACCACGAAAGGAGTGGGTTTTGCTCAGCTTTGTCACGACTTAGCTGTGTGCTAACAAGTGCACTGTGAAATGCATCAGTTGTGGTTATTAAAGTTGGATTCGAATGCGTGAGGGATCATTTGAAGGTGCTTTAATTGTTTAACCTCATTGCTGCTGGTATCCTTTTGATTGTGTGGATGCAGGAACTCTCGTCTTGTGGTGCGAGTGGTTCAAATGTCGTGATCCACATTCTTTGGCTAATCGGATGCGAACTACTGACGGTGGCCGAAACGGAAAGCGGCAGAGCGAAGGGAGCCACAGGTGACAATGCAGAATGTGATGCACTAGGTCAGAGCTTTTAGAATCGCCTTTAGCAAGTTTTACGCACTTTACGGTTGTAGTTACACACGCATGACAATGTGTT
>CM043731.1:24123693-24135030 GCA_023968675.1 Taenia pisiformis | reverse complement strand
GAGGGTAAAAGCCTGACCACTGCTACTCACGGAGGGCTAGACAGTTCACCTCTTCGACTCATTAACAAGCAATAGGACAAGGAAACGAAATGGGAAAGTAAATTATGCACATTGTAAGTAAGTAGAGCAAATATGGAGGGAAAGTGTTCATTACTTCACCGCCAATCAACAAACTACCTTATAGGAGTCTCGGCGCAGCCTCTTTGCTGTCCAAAAGCCATTCCTCATGGAGGTCGTGCAACTGAGTCAAAATACCTGCAAGGAAAGAGCACGCAACGCGTCACCTACACGCAGCACACATTCAGCGGTGGCAAAGGAGTGAGCTGAGTGCGAAATCAAAGAGTGCTGACGTCTCTCCGACACATTCAATCGCGTAAACAGTGGCTCATAACCGGGATTGCAACGAGAAGAGCGAATGCAGCTGAGATCCAAACAAACCAAGGCCAACAATGGCACCAGATGTCACCAAAAACGTAAATACGAGACGCAAGCAGTAACGTGTGGGTGGAGGATTGGTGGTCCAAACTTTTACTTGTTAAAGTTGCTTTTGAAGAGCTGCACATTAGCTACCGCATACGAAAAGGCACCGACGGGTAGAGGTAAAGCCTTTTACCAGGAGCAGAGACGTCTCAACAAGTAAAAACGATGCGGATGAAACAGAGAAGAAGGTTCTCAAACGTGTGGCACAGGCATGGACGCATAGCACTTGGCAGGGTCTTCTGTGCCTGCGTGGCCGTTAACCGGATGCTGTTCATGAACGACAGCACGGACCGACGCATCGTCCCATGAAGTCGAGAGCGAATTCGTAAGTTGTTGTGCTTTCACGAATGCAGAAAATAATGCAAAAACGTTGACAAAACAATCAAGCGAAGAGGCCGATTAGTCACCATAGCGTGCAAGGCTGGCATTGAGTCACGTGTCCCAGACAAGGAAACTGCGCCGAGGCCACAAAGGTGGACTGACGAAGTGAAGCAGTAGCAGTGGAAGGAGCTCACAAATGCATCTGTCCAGCTATTGTTAAACTACGAGTTTGTCGTAAGCCGAGGCCACTTGGTACGGCAAGCCTTTGCTCTCAGGATGAAGGAAGCACCGAGTGCATGTACGATGCAGAAAAGCCTGATGATCCGACTAGCAGCGACTGCCCTAAATTTGCCAAGCGCATAACCGACGTGATGCGATAGCCATCCTCGGTCGTAATGCTCGACTGGCATTGAGTTCGAAGCCCCAAACACTTCTCATTTACGCATATGCATTGTAAAGCAAACCGTCCATAAAATCACGAATGTCGATCAGACGCGGGCATAGGCACAAGACGTCAGGAGACCAAATCCGGTCCAAATCGAAGGGGGTTGCACGAGACATGGGTCATTAGGTCAATCGAGGCATGCATGTGTTTCCTATCCATGCCGGGAGCTCATGGCAGCAGAAGACCACAAACGTGACCTTAAAGTGGGTTACATGTGCCGTAAACAAAACGGAACGCAATAATTTGACCTTATTCTCACTGCATTTTACAATAGCAGAGGAGACGCTTCAAAACTAGAGTCAATGGCATTGAGCTACGAGCCACTGCCTGCACTGATGAAGAATCGCAGGCAACTTTAAGTGCTTAAATGAATGACTCGTTAGGCAGTGAATAGAGGACCTGATGTTGACACCATTAATGCAAGGTTGGAAGATGTGGCCATAAAAGAGCAAAAGGATGCCTAAGATTGCCTCGAGCAAACGCATTTGCGACTTTGCATTCGAAAATGGCAAATTAAAACAAGCCATGAGGGAAATCAAAACGCCCGTTATTTGCGATTTCGAGACAACTGTTAGGCAACCAATCCAAAAAAGGGCAGGCAAATTAGAAGAAAGCTATTATTTGTGATTGCACAACACGAAACTTACCATTGAGATGGCGCTTTCCCCTTTACGATCGCGCTTCCGTATTCTCTCAGCGCAGATCTCAGGAGAACACCGGAGATATACTAAAGGGACGGAAAAGAGCCACTCGTAACGATGTCTACAATAAAACAAGAAACAAACCAACGCGCCGCACCAATGAGATCAAGATGACTGGTGGGAAAACTCATGCCCCAGTCGTAAAACTTTTCAAAGACCTCCAAGTCCCCATCAGATAATTGACGACTAAAATAAAAAAGCAAGCTCTTCATTTGCCTATGCCAAACAACATTTGAAAAATTATTATAAATTTATTGGTTGTGAGAACCAAACCACTCGAAGTCAAACGAAAAAATTACTTTCGATTCATTGCCTCAATAAAGCAATAACGGCAACTCTGAACAGACCGTTCCAGCAACCGCACAGGAGCAGTCTGAAATAGTAAAAAAAAGTACCCAATATCAAACATATCAATAAAACGTTACCTGTATTTCGGCCTGCCTATTAAAAAAAGTGATCATTACTTGGCTTTCAAAAGGGGTGCTCCATCTACTCGGGTCTGCATAAAAGACTTCCTAAAATTTATTCAAAATTACACTACACTTACAAAAAGCTTAAAACCTTTCACATCATTCCAAAGTAAGATAGGCTCGAACGAAACTTGGATTTTTGGAGACAGTTCCTTAAAATAATTCAGAACGTGGACTTTCCACAACCAATGTTTCCCTCCACAGCAACATTGAAAAATCTAAAAAAGCAATATAGAGTTTTACATTGCAAGCACACCTGCTCATCTCCATTCCTTTCTAAGAGAAGGAAATAAATATATCAAAGTGAGCACAGCATCCGACTCTATGAATAATACAGCAATTCAAGGTCAAGTGCAATAAAAATAGACAAATGAAACACATTACAAAAAAAGATTCTTAAAGAATTTCAATTAGGCACCGTCTATAAGAATTCTTCACAAACAGCATTATTTGAAACAAAAATAGGTCTCCTTATATCGCACTTAAAAAAAGCAAACGATAAGAAAAGCACGTGTAATGTTCTAAGCATAACTAAAAGACTAAATAAAGCAGTTTAAGGCAATATTTTATCTATTTTAGCTAGTCGTTATTATATTTTTTATTTTTGGCGCTGTCGTTTACCTCTTGAGGCCGGCAAGGATGGCGAGGCGGGGCAAAGAGAAGGAGGGAGGAGGGGAACGTAGAAGGCGGGTGTAGAGCGGAAGATGCGCGCAAGAGGAGTAGGGATGAGGGTTGAAGGGAAGGAGAGGGACGGAGTGGTGGGCGTGGGAAGAGGAAGGGAGAGGAGAAATGTGCGATATAAGGAGACCTATTTTTGTTTCAAATAATGCTGTTTGTGAAGAATTCTTATAGACGGTGCCTAATTGAAATTCTTTAAGAATCTTTTTTTGTAATGTGTTTCATTTGTCTATTTTTATTGCACTTGACCTTGAATTGCTGTATTATTCATAGAGTCGGATGCTGTGCTCACTTTGATATATTTATTTCCTTCTCTTAGAAAGGAATGGAGATGAGCAGGTGTGCTTGCAATGTAAAACTCTATATTGCTTTTTTAGATTTTTCAATGTTGCTGTGGAGGGAAACATTGGTTGTGGAAAGTCCACGTTTCTGAATTATTTTAAGGAACTGTCTCCAAAAATCCAAGTTTCGTTCGAGCCTATCTTACTTTGGAATGATGTGAAAGGTTTTAAGCTTTTTGTAAGTGTAGTGTAATTTTGAATAAATTTTAGGAAGTCTTTTATGCAGACCCGAGTAGATGGAGCACCCCTTTTGAAAGCCAAGTAATGATCACTTTTTTTAATAGGCAGGCCGAAATACAGGTAACGTTTTATTGATATGTTTGATATTGGGTACTTTTTTTTACTATTTCAGACTGCTCCTGTGCGGTTGCTGGAACGGTCTGTTCAGAGTTGCCGTTATTGCTTTATTGAGGCAATGAATCGAAAGTAATTTTTTCGTTTGACTTCGAGTGGTTTGGTTCTCACAACCAATAAATTTATAATAATTTTTCAAATGTTGTTTGGCATAGGCAAATGAAGAGCTTGCTTTTTATTTTAGTCGTCAATTATCTGATGGGGACTTGGAGGTCTTTGAAAAGTTTTACGACTGGGGCATGAGTTTTCCCACCAGTCATCTTGATCTCATTGGTGCGGCGCGTTGGTTTGTTTCTTGTTTTATTGTAGACATCGTTACGAGTGGCTCTTTTCCGTCCCTTTAGTATATCTCCGGTGTTCTCCTGAGATCTGCGCTGAGAGAATACGGAAGCGCGATCGTAAAGGGGAAAGCGCCATCTCAATGGTAAGTTTCGTTGTTGTGCAATCACAAAATAATAGCTTTCTTCTAATTTGCCTGCCCTTTTTTGGATTGGTTGCCTAACAGTTGTCTCGAAATCGCAAATAACGGGCGTTTTGATTTCCCTCATGGCTTGTTTAATTTGCCATTTTCGAATGCAAAGTCGCAAATGCGTTTGCTCGAGGCAATCTTAGGCATCCTTTTGCTCTTTTATGGCCACATCTTCCAACCTTGCATTAATGGTGTCAACATCAGGTCCTCTATTCACTGCCTAACGAGTCATTCATTTAAGCACTTAAAGTTGCCTGCGATTCTTCATCAGTGCAGGCAGTGGCTCGTAGCTCAATGCCATTGACTCTAGTTTTGAAGCGTCTCCTCTGCTATTGTAAAATGCAGTGAGAATAAGGTCAAATTATTGCGTTCCGTTTTGTTTACGGCACATGTAACCCACTTTAAGGTCACGTTTGTGGTCTTCTGCTGCCATGAGCTCCCGGCATGGATAGGAACACATGCATGCCTCGATTGACCTAATGACCCATGTCTCGTGCAACCCCCTTCGATTTGGACCGGATTTTGGTCTCCTGACGTCTTGTGCCTATGCCCGCGTCTGATCGACATTCGTGATTTTATGGACGGTTTGCTTTACAATGCATATGCGTAAATGAGAAGTGTTTGGGGCTTCGAACTCAATGCCAGTCGAGCATTACGACCGAGGATGGCTATCGCATCACGTCGGTTATGCGCTTGGCAAATTTAGGGCAGTCGCTGCTAGCTGATCATCAGGCTTTTCTGCATCGTACATGCACTCGGTGCTTCCTTTCATCCTGAGAGCAAAGGCTTGCCGTACCAAGTGGCCTCGGCTTACGACAAACTCGTAGTTTAACAATAGCTGGACAGATGCATTTGTGAGCTCCTTCCACTGCTACTGCTTTCACTTCGTCAGTCCACCTTTGTGGCCTCGGCGCAGTTTCCTTGTCTGGGACACGTGACTCAATGCCAGCCTTGCACGCTATGGTGACATAATCGGCCTCTTCGCTTGATTGTTTGTCAACGTTTTTGCATTATTTTCTGCATTCGTGAAAGCACAACAACTTACGAATTCGCTCTCGACTTCATGGGACGATTGCGTCGGTCCGTGCTGTCGTTCATGAACAGCATCCGGTTAACGGCCACGCAGGCACAGAAGACCCTGCCAAGTGCTATGCGTCCATGCCTGTGCCACACGTTTGAGAACCTTCTTCTCTGTTTCATCCGCATCGTTTTTAGCTTGTTGAGACGTCTCTGCTCCTGGTAAAAGGCTTTACCTCTACCCGTCGGTGCCTTTCGTATGCGGTAGGCTAATGTGCAGCTCTTCAAAAGCAACTTTAACAAGTAAAAGTTTGGACCACCAATCCTCCACCCACACGTTACTGCTTGCGTCTCGTATTTACGTTTTTGGTGACATCTGGTGCCATTGTTGGCCTTGGTTTGTTTGGATCTCAGCTGCATTCGCTCTTCTCGTTGCAATCCCTCGGTTATGGAGCCACTGTTTACGCGATTGAATGTGTCGGAGAGACGTCAGCACGCTTTGATTTCGCACTCAGCTCAACTCCTTTGCCACCGCTGAATGTGTGCTGCGTGTAGGTGACGCGTTGCGTGCTCTTTCCTTGCAGGAGTATTTGACTCAGTTGCACGACCTCCATGAGGAATGGCTTTTGGACAGCAAAAGAGGCTGCGCCGAGACTCCTATAATGGTAAGTTGTTGATTGGCGGTGAAGTAATGAACACTTCCACTCCATATTTGCTCTACTTACTTACAATGTTGCATAATTTACTTTCCCATTTCGTTTCCTTGTCCTATTGCTTGTTAATGAGTCGAAGGAGGTGAACTGTCTAGCCCTCCGTGAGTAGCAGTGTCAGGCCTTTTACCCTCGTCACCTTGGTAACAAGGCTGCCGGTTGAGCCTGACGATGGCGTATGTAAGTGCCGCCTGTCTACTCGTACGGTCAACTCACACGGTGGAGTCGCGTGACGCCATTTCATTTGCACGAAGTTGGCTTGTTAGTCTATGCGGTTCTCTTCGTCGGCCCTCCACAAACGCGATAGTCCGCGTCCCCCCTCCGGTACTCGTTTTCCTTTCTCAATCTGAATTCTCTGTCTTCTGTGTGGCTAACTGCCTGCCTATTCGGTCACTCACGGCAATTGTCTTACTTCAATGCTGACTACGAGGCATGCGTTGCAGTTTGCCCTCTTTGTAGCATCAGGACTGCGACTGACTGGTCATTACGACACCCAACTTACTCCTGAGTGTGGGATAAGTTGTACGACTGGGAATCCAGCTTGTTAGTGGCTATTTGAAAGAGCGAAGGGTCTGCTAGTCTAGGCGGAGGTCCATTCCCATGGAGGAGACGACTTGGACGGTTGCTTCCACTTCAAAAGCAGCGTGCTTTCCCGTGCTACAACACTGCCCTATTATTGCCGTCTTTTCTTCCAACAGGTATTTGATTGCAACAAGCCACTGGAAGTTTTAACCGCTGTCTACTTCCAGCATCGAGACCAAGTGCTCTGTGGTGTCCGCGTTTGAACCGTGTGACGTGCTCTCCCCCTTCGATATTCTACCTCACCCTCGGTGTCTGTTTTTTGCGACTTGTGCCTATTTAATGCCCTCCTTAATGATTCCCCTTGTATTGCTCTATGCATTCCTCTTCTTCATTGGTGGAGTTGGGTGAGGGGAAGCAGGACTTCTGCCGCATCGCAGAACGACAAAGACTGGTCGGTGAGCTGTTGGGAGAGACCAAGCACTTCATTGCGTCCCTTACAGTCGTCCAGCGGCGCAGGGCGCAGAGTTTGTCGAGACTGCGCGGCTGGAAGTAAGTTTTGCTGTGGTGGGGTTGTACATCGTGGTGACCGATAGGTACGTCCTATTGCCAGTGGGGAAAGCAACGCCGGCGGCGCTTTCGTGCAGCCGTGGTGAGGAGTGAATGACGGCGGAAAGATGCCATGCAACACACTATTTAGGAGTAAAATGAGATCTAGAAAAAGGACTTATTACAGGACGATGTCTTCAGTTGCATTCCGCGGATGTGGAGACTGGAAGAGGTCGGGCGGTATTCTAAGTCCGAAAGAAAGTCAATGCTCTTCTTCCACTAATTATCGTTGCATAATAAAATGAGCAAAATTTAGTCTAATACCGAAAAAGGTGAGGTCGGTGTCTTTAATGAGGCACTTTTGAATAAGTTAGCACAATAGTGGCTACCGCTTCCCCACCTTGGCAACCTGACTGTAGTCTTGATGTGCCCTCTCCCCCTTTACGATCCTTCCATGCAATGGAGTAGCAAGTGGAGGCCAACTGAGGCTCTTCAACTTATTTCTTAATTACCAGCGGTGGGGAATGCCACTCCATGCTTGTATCGGTGTCAGTTCATCACCGTTTTGAATGGTGCCATGGCTAAAATCATGGCGATCCTCGCCTCGAGGACGAATGGTGCATTGCATTATTCATCACTCCCACTGCCAGTGTCCTGGACATGACCTGTGCTCCAATTGGCCACTTCTCCCACGTCGCAGCGACCAGGTGGAGATGCTTGTCCGTTTTCAACGTGGCCGATGCTGCTGCTGTTGTTGTTGTTGTTGTTGTTGTTGTTGTTGGTGGTGGTGGTGGTGGTGGTGGTGGTGGTGGTGGTGGTGGTGGTGGTGGTGGTGGTGGTGGTGGTGGTGGTGGTGGTGGTGGTGGTGGTGGTGGTGGTGGTGGTGGTGGTGGTGGTGGTGGTGGTGGTGGTGGTGGTGGTGGTGGTGGTGGTGGTGGTGGTGGTGGTGGTGGTGGTGGTGGTGGTGGTGGTGGTGGTGGTGGTGGTGGTGTTGGAAGGATTAGCCTTGGGCATTTCGAAAGGCTTTTGTCTGCATCCCTTGGCAAACAATGTTCCTCATGCAGTTCTTGGCTGATAACTAGCGTTTTAACCGTCAGAACTGGCACTTAAAAGCACCAAACAGCGGCGGCATGCGTATGGCGTCGTAAGCCTCTCCTGAGCCCGTAGGATGACACATGGCGTTGTGACGGTGCGAGTTAATGCAACAGACTAGAAACCGATTTGTTGATATCATCGAAGGCACTCCATCGTTCGATTGAAACACAGTGCTGCAGCTTGTCCGGCCGGAGGCCTACCTCGAGTAGACAGGCATCAAGTCTAAATCCGTTCAGTTTAGGAAGTAAGCAATGATGACTGCAGCCTACCACAAACTTGCGCCTTCGGAGAGTAGAGCAGTGGATTAATTGGAGGTAGCTCCAAAACGCAAACTTGCAGCGTGCCGAGTCTGCCTCGAAGAGACATAACATTTACGGATGCATTCAATTGCGAGAGGGAATGGGATGCTGGCATGCCTTGGAGGCCAGCCTACATGACTAGGTTAAGATAGCTACTTCAGTGATCGAAGGCCAACCAGCATTCCAAACAAGCTAAGCATCGCAAGGTCTCTCTCCCCTTAGTAGACATCCTGCGTCAGCCATCACAACGTAATCAGTGCCGCTAGAAGTACCCGCGAGCTAGTCGTGGCCGGCGCTCAGATTTGACGCAAATGGGGCGACGCTGGATACCACGCCAGGTACGACTCAACGCGGAGGTTTGTCCGGCTTGCGTAATAACTTCGCACAACTAAACTCTGCTATCCACCCGTATGTCTGCAAGGGGCGTTAATTAACTGGCCGCTCTTTTGTGTGGTTCACGGCTAGGTTTACGTTGCAAGGCTACCTATCACACCTATTCGAGTACGCATCAACTCCTCTACTTCTGTAGTAGCTAAGAAGGGTAATTGGCTTTCCATGCAAGCATTTCCTGATCTACATGAAAACCAAAGGTTCCGTAAGAGGCTTTGCTGCCACTGATTCCCTCATGACCTCCAATCTTTAAGATTGACTAGGAAGGTGCTTATGATGCACCAAGTTAGTGAGGAGGTAACAATGAACGTAAATGCCTAGTTGAATCTCGACTGTGGCAAAGAATCACCTGAAGCTTCACCACCTTGTTTGTTTGGACTGTTGGATGGTGCGACACACATTAGTGGCAGCCGCCTTGAACCTGGCTGTGTGAGCTGGTCTCCCAGCCCTGCCATCAGCCCCTCTCTTCCCTATCTTCTTCAATGCACGTATTCTGATCTACGCTTAGCCTCCTCTCCATCTTCTAGGGATGCTCGAGCCGCTACAGCACGTATGCCTGATAGTCTGCCTTTACAATGCAAAGCAGCCTAAAACACCTAGCAGAATATAAATCGGGGTAGCTCAAAGCAACGCAATCCATCGACCACGCCGATATTTGGCAAATTCCTTTAAAGCCACATGGCACAAATTCTCAGAAGTTTCTATGGTTAGGGAACACTATTATCACAGCACAACTCTCAAATGCATCGGGTTGAGCCGTCGCAATTCGCGTCGGAGTGCATTGCAAAATTGGATAACTTGAAAATTGTTTACCATCTATTTCGAAGAAACGTAAATACAGGCCGACTTGGCTGTTCAACGCTCCGTTTTGACGTGTAAACAAACAAATGCTGCGTAAGGGGTACATATTAGTTTTGAAATAAAACTAGTAACTGCGTTTTAAGTTGCTATGTCAATGTGCTTCGGCCTTGAGTTTCGAATGCATTTTGAAGTGTTGTGCGCCTCGCCCACGTTGACATTGCAATGCTGAAGGCCAGAGTTCGATGGCGAGGCACAGGCTTGGATATGATGTAAAGTACTCAATTGCTTGTTCTAGAGGCTTTAGAGTTGTTGTAGAGTGAAACAATGTGTATGGAAAGTGGTGGTGATGGTGGTGGATGAGGTGGTCGTGGTGGTGGTGCTGTTTTTAGCACTGCTCATGCGCTTGACACTCCGTCGGGCTATGCCACTTGGAAGTAAGTAACCGAGCACCTTAGTGATCATCCTGCCATCTGACTGTTGAGTGGAGTGTTGACATCAAAAACCATAACGCCATAAATAAAATGGGGTACGTGTAACCAGGCTGTGTGTTCGCAATACACTGGCCAAATGGATGAGAGTCTGTGCATTCTGGTAGCCCTGACGACACCAGCACATTATCAACAACAACAGCTGAAGTTGACGGAGGGTGGAACCGCGACGCAGTCATTGGTGGAGGGACTGGCGTTGCACGACGAGATGGTGTCAAATCTGTCGACCATCCTCGATGCGCAAACAGACCTGGCGACAGCGCGAAAAATGAGGCGCCTGGAGCGCGTTGCTGTGCTGCCACGTGATTATGTGGCTCTAATGGCCCTCCCGTCTCCGTCTCCGTCTAAGAAAATTCAACTTCATTTTTTCACTTCTGACACATCCTACCTTTACTCCCTCGACTTCCAGCGGCCTCCGTCTGCTCGTGGCTGCTGCAGCAGCTGCTGCTGCTGCTGCTGCCGCCGCCTCAAAGAAGCAGGAAGGGAGGGGGGCAGGAGGTGTGAGCGGGTGCAGTGGATGGAGTGAAGGCAGGAGGGAGCAATTTAGGCATCAGTGAAGAGGTTGTTGCGCGCAGCATCAGCAGCATTGCTATCGTCTACAGCCAGGCACCAGCGCCTGCGTCCGATGCTGCTACTGTTGCCACTGCTACTGATCACATGAGACCATGCCTTACAACTGTGGTGTTACAGTACCCACGTCGTCGTCGGTGGACAGATGTGACAAGTGTGTAGCGATGGATGCCTTGGGCGACGTAGTACTTGCGCTATGCATCCAGCTAGGTGGGAGGTTGGTTGTTTAGTTGGCAAAGGATAGGGATGCAGGGGGAGGTGGGTTGCGTTGGCGTAGAGAGTCGAGAAGAGGAGGAGGAGATTGGTGGTGGTGGTGGTGGTGGTGGTGGTGGTTGTGGTCAGCACGAGTGCCAAGTTGATGGTGGGGGATGTGGTGGGGACAGCGCGCATCTCGGTCCCATGGTGTAGTGGTTAGCACTCAGGACTTTGAATCCTGCGACCCGAGTTCGAATCTCGGTGGGACCTGATGGCATGAAGGTGCACTTGCACCTCATCTTCTTCCCCTCCTCGTCATCAATTCACACTGGCGTCCTTTACGTCTGCGGCCACTGCACTGCACACGTGTAGCCGCGCACCCATAGCGGTGTTACAATTCAATACAACCATTTCTTCCACCGCTTCGGCCCGCCGATTGCACTAC
>CM043731.1:24061193-24098693 GCA_023968675.1 Taenia pisiformis | reverse complement strand
ACCACTCAGTGGGTCTGTGACCCTAATGCCACTAGAACACAATGTTTTCGGCAGACAAGTCATTGGTGTAGTGCTGAGTACCCTGCGTATAGCATGTCGAATGCAGCTGCCTGTGAAATGCTCTCAATGGTGTTTGGAACAGGTCAGCCTTAAGGAAGCCACATCATTTTAGTTGGAGAGCTGTCTAAATCAACCGTTTGATCCTAGCAAAGTTTGCGCTGCACCGCAACTCCTGAGACTGATTGCACCGAGGTTCGGTGTAGTATCTAGTTGTGTGGACCTTAGTCGTCTACCTTTACTTCTCCCTTCACTCTCTATCATAATTTGATGATATGCATCGCGTTCGTAACAACAATTACTGCGCAAATATCTACAGCAGTAGAAGCACAAAGTTAGCATGTAGGCATCGTTGCCTACTCAAAGCACCAATAACAGCACCAACAGGAAATGGCAAAATCGCTGCCGCAATTAAGCGCAGTTTTGCCCCACACAACGGTGGCGACGTTTTGCCCTGCCTCTGCAGCCCAGTCGCACGACTGGCTGGTGAATTGGGCAACCAGATGACCGGCCAAATGTGGAAAGCAAATCTGGTGAACTGCGAAACATTTTGTGCACAACAACAAATCATGCGACAACTTATAAACCATCCACAAATGCCAACTTGTCGGACTACTGACATAGCCTAAACTCCAACCAACTTAATCTTCAGCCTATTGGCGCCTTACCCACACCTCACTAGGATTGGTCCATAACTCATCGTTCAAAAAGCGTTACCTTTTATTTTGTAAAGATTGCTACACGGATACATGCTTTGGACATTGTCTGAACATAAAGAGACTCTCAATAGATGAAAGTTGAAGGCTAGGGCACTACTGTCCCCATGCGTGTGCCTGCTGGCCAAGATCATCACCGCCTGGGGGACCTGTGATGCATGGGCCACTGCCTGTACAACCTTCCACCACAGTACCCTCTGTGTCTAACTTTAATATTTGTTTCTTTTCGACTACATCCTTCTTCTACCACAACTCAACCTTCATTGACCGGCTTAATCAGACCCAGTGCTACTTCTTCTCCCCAAATCTTCACCATCCGCATCCCGTTCGTGCCCCCATCTAGTCGATTTGGAGTCTTCGCAAAGTGCACCCCCAATCGATCTCGGCCACCGCCACATTCTCACGCCACTGTCTGGCTGACAGCGCTTCATTGCGTTGCCTTGCCTTCCATTTCATCATGTTTATCCCCACCTGTCTTCATCCGCTGAAACGTAGCATAAACATTAGTAAATTCTTATTTCTCAGAGACGCCACCATGCACTGCGATGCATCATTTGCATCGTCGTCAGTGTAGTCTCCACCCCACCTGACTAAGCCCATCAATGCCTCATGCCATGCTTTATTTATTGTAAACGCTGTGGCGTATTATGCACCACATCATGGCTTATTCAAGAAAGGAAACTGGTGCTAATTAACAAGCATACACTCACCACTTCCATTCTTTATTTTCCTATGAAGTACACAATTTCATCACAATCATCCTACTGCTTTGCCTGTAAAACGTACAAAATCGTCGTCTTGTATTGTGTGCTTGCATTAACTGTCTAGGGAATTGGGTCCTACGTGCGCTGCTCAAGATGATGGAGATGAACTTAGATGTTGGATAGGATTTCGTTTTTCCGTTCAAAATAGGTTGATGTAACACTATCAATTGATCCAGAAGTATCAAAAATCTAAAGTGGGAAAGGTTAACCGTTAAGACAGGAACGATTTTCGCTTGTTTGCCAGTGTCACATATGTGTGACGCTCTGAGTTTCTTGCCTCAGCCTATTGTCATATGTGCGGGACATATGATCATTAGTAAAATTCAGAAGCTATAACACTACAAATCTTGCAAGAGAGTATTTTGTACAAGTTCTGAACACCAATGTTACCAAATGAATTTTTTCTCTAACCAATGCGCTATTTAGGCCAAAAGAAGCGTTTTAATTGTTTTGAAGTGTGTGGTGATGCTTAAATGACCTTATTTAAGGCCATACTAACCGCGTTTTTAGTAGAAAGTTGTGATAATTTGCTGTCAAAATCAAGATACTTACAATAACTGGAGCGGGACAAAACCTTGAGAGTTTTCCCAACAGCCATTCCTCATGAAGCCTGTGCACCTCTCTGAGGAATTCCTAAAAGTAAAGTTAATAAGTTGTCTAAATAAATGACGAGGCATAATTCTGGAGTAACACATTCAGAAAACAACCGACTATGGACATGGAATCCTCTCCCTTTCGTTGGCGATTTCGAATCCGCTTCTCACAGACTTCAGGTGGAGCGCGAAGATAGACTAAATTAGAGTTCATTGCTGAAACCTTTGTATACCACAGCTAAAGCGTCCTCCGCATCAGTGCATCAGTGCGCAAAAAACACTTATATAGGTTTTAAAATTAACTTACCAATTAAGCCTAGTTTGAACATTGGCAACCGACAACTCCAGTCATAAAATTCATTAACAACTTTATAATCTCCATCCGTAAGAACGCCTCTATAGATATTTAAAGTAAAATTGCTTGTTGCTCAGGCAAAAAAAGCAAGGAAGTATTTACAAATACCAACCTTTTCCGATTAACCTCTGTAAAAACATATCGGTTGCTATAAAGTGAACGCTCGATGAGACGAATTCTTGAAGTCTAAGAGAAAAAAATGCAATTTTGTATTTAGGTTATAAGAACTAAAAGCAACAAAAGTAATTTACGCACCCTAGGCGTCGAATGTTGATTTGCCAATGTCACCATTAGTTGCGCACGATATGGAGTGTTCCATCTCCAGGGGTCGTCATAAAAACTTTCCTTCAATTGTAATTAAAAAATATAAGCATTTACAAACAAGCGAAAACCCTTGACGTCATTCCACTGATCAATGGGCTCAGGAAAAACCTCTATATCTTGAGAAATGCTCTCAAAATAACGAAGAAAAGTCGTTTTTCCACTGCCAACATTACCCTCAACAGCAATTTGAAATGGTCTACAAAATATTCGTAAGTCAAGTGTTTGCTAACCACCTGTTTCGCATTCCAAATCAGTAAGTTCAAACGAAGCACTTTTCGAAACTGCAAACTTATTTTACTAGCCGCTCTTTGGTACGATGGCCATGAAAGAACGCCGCTAGCCAATGAACTCTGGCGATTTCAAGGTATCGCCGCAAATGGGCTAGTAAAACAAAGTTAATTGAATTACGGTAAATTAAATTGTTAGAAAGCAGATGCTTTTGAAACAAAAAAAACAAAATAAACTGACATTTATTTAGCAATTTGTAATTAGTTATACCCAAAATGGATAACTACGTGGTGCTGAATACCTCCCATTTCCGCCGATGGAAATGTCTCATGTGTTGAGTTATCTGCAAGTGCATTGCTGCATGAGAGAAGCCAAATGTTACAAAAAATAAATTATATATTAGGTGGGCCTCGGCGCATTTACTTTTATGGGCGCGAACGCATGTGGATCAACCGAGTCGATTTCTAAATTTTTGGTGAGCTCTTTACGTTCTGATGTTTGCGGTAATGAGTTACGCCAAAATGGTGACCCTCCGCATGGTTATTAATTTTTTTGCAATCGCCTTGTTAACTATTTACAGCATGGAACGCTTTTGCTACCTAGGTTGTAGTGTCCCGAGCACTCCTAGAAGGCGAAGGGAAGGCTAAGCATCGATCAGGAAACATGTATTCAAGGTAGGGAGAAAAGAGACTGCCGGCATGGCCGTTGGACCAGCCCACGCAGCTGGGTTCAAGACGGCCACCCTCTATTTGGAGGACTAACCAGCAGCCCAATCAAACAAAGCACTACAGCAGCATTAAACAATAAAATCATGTTGTGCCGAGACCATATTGCTTTTTTGCGAGTAACAATTTGAGCATTGGGTACATCAATGACAGGAGGCGTATTTTCCGACTTTCATTTCTTTACGTCTGGAAGAAGATGGTTAGAAGCTGACAGCTATTGCATGCTTCGCGATTTAGAGCTTCGATTGAAGCCGAGAAGGTCTAAGTGGGATCAGAATTCACTTTCGCTCGTTGCCTGTACCATTCGGTTTGTGTAACCCGACCACCCCACTAATGTTTTGTGGGTGAAACTTCTCTCAGTTAATGCCATTGTTTTTCTAGCTAATTATCCGGTGGGTAACAAGAGGAAGCGCAAAAAGCACTCAGTCTTGGGACTAGGAAAAGCTCCTATCTTTTGATCATGTCCAATGTTTTATTTTGTTTCCTTTTCGTTTGCAGAAATGGTAGTCTAGAATTCTCAGCCGCTGATGTCCAATCGGTGTTTCTATAACAAGCCAAAGCCTCCCAACACTTGTGCCACGTGATGCTTCATTTTAGTCTTCGAAAGACTACTCACAGTCCCTCCCATTTGTCTTCACATTTTGCAAGTCCAATCCGGTTGGCCTTTAGGCCTTATCGTGAAGGTTCAAGCTCATGAAAGTAAACAAACCGCATTTTCATACTTGGAAATGAGTAGCCTCGCCTAGGACAATCGTCCGACCACTACTTTCTGGCCGTACAGTGTCATCGGGTCTTCCCTCCCCTCCTATGGCACGCCACTTCACCTCCACCCCTGTATGTGACTACGAGACAGTCCCATCGCTGTCTAGCCGTCAAATGAGTGCGGCTTAACCGCACATGACGCACGCACAATCACCTTTAACCACCTCGATGACTGCCATTTCAAGCCTCCCTTTCCATTATACGTGACCAATCAAGAAGGGCCCACTAATGACTGGTCCAAGCGATTAAGTTAGTTGAAAAAACCTATTTCTGGACAAATTCTTCCAGTTCACGCTAAGCAATGTGAGTTTGGTGTTTACTTTAAGCTACATCAATCCATGATGCATTTCGCGTTTCAAAATTACTGTCAGGGTCAACTTCCCTTTCCAGAGCAGTCTTTCAAACAATATTGATTGAAAGTTGCCTCCCTAGCATTCCAAGTTGGTTGTGCAGCTGTATTTGTTCCACGACGAGGCTACCATCTTAAACCGCTACAGAATCGGAGGCATGTTTCGAGATTACCAACCGCCTTGGAGATAAGCCGAAGTCTTTAGTGCTGAAGCCGATTGCCAAGGCGGTCTTTACTAAGCCCTTATTACCAACGTTGCCGCCGTAAGCACAAACGCATCTGACAAGATGCATCTCACCCATCATTCTATATTCATCCCATTCCCCCAGTCAGACATTTGCGCATTCGAGGACAGCAAACCAAGTGGCTTCCGACTGTAGACAAACTAAATCAGTTGGTATTGGGATACGACAAAAACAACAAGATCCGCTTTTCTTCGTTGTGTTATTATTTCTCCAGCTTGACCGCATCTTTTCATCACATTTTTACCCACCGGTTTCATTTACCGCGCCATTTGATGGCCAAAAAATCGATACGCGTCTCACACTCGTGTTAATCGATTGTCGCTATGCTCATTTGGAGCGAAAATCGATATCCGTGACCCTCCACCCCCTGTGCCAGCATAAAAACGAGCGGTTAATTGTTTAATCAAGAGGTGAAAAGCGGTGAGGAAGGTAGGAGATTAGCGTACTTGGTGTCATTCAACTTTGAAGGAGAGAATTTAAACGATGTTGACTCCACCGTCCTTCCCCCCTTCCCCCCCACCTCCTCCTCTCCGCCCGACCGGCCAGCGGTCTGCCCTATCTACCGGCTCGGGGATGATTTATTGGCGTGACCACCGCTTTAATGCTATTGTCTTAGTTAAAAGAACGGAACGAAGGCGGGTTCGACTAATTGGACATGCTTAATCCATTCAAACAAGGGCCAGCTAAGTGGGAGTGAGTGTTGATTGTTGCGTCTGGAATCGGAAAGTGCTCCATCGGCGCCAACTGGTCACCCATCTGCAGCAATAAATGTGGTTAACATCAACTACAGGACGGGGAAGAAGATTGCAGTGTTCGTCCACATACTAAGGCAATAACCACTGAGGCCGTTTGCTTTCAATGTTATTCCGTAAACGAACCTTTTTGAAAGGGAAATGAGAACCTTGGTAATCCTTTAAGCGCCTTCTTGTAAGGTCGTGTGGAGGTCATTGGCTTAGCTGCTGTGACACTACACATGACTGGAAGGTGTTGAAATATTAATGCCAACGTCTGCGAACGAATTCCCATTTTCAAGAAAGGCGAGCCATTTCATCAAATTTGTAGCCAACTCTAAATGCTTTTCGTTCAGCTAACGAGCATGGACAGTTTTTCGATGGGTCGGTACTCCACATGGAGCTGAAGCATTCCGTCGGATACCCATCCATGGAAACATCTACTGGCAGGATGCCAACAATACTAACGAGAAACTTGGACTTTCATCCTGGTTTCAGATCCCCTTTCCTCTTATTGGATGCGAGTGGCGTCGCAACTTCAAACTGAACCTGCTCTTAGAGCTTACGAATTCGATAAAGTTTCCTTAATTTGTTATGTGTGAATGCTCAAGTACTCACCGACCTGCATGACGTGTCATTGGGAGGATTTTCGCCTACCGCGCAACCACCGAGTTGTCTGGCGGTGAAACAGAAAAGGGCAAAGTTGGGGAGGAATGAAGGGTTCCCCTGAATCACTCACAGTAATGACTTCATCCCCGAGGTGGGTTTATCCATTAAGGAGGGGAGGTTGCAAGCCCTCCTCACACACCATTGAATGAACACGCAGACCGCTGTGGTGAAGGTCTCCGTCTCTCCACCTCTGCTGAGTCACACAGCGCTGTCGGATGAACCTTGCCTGCTATTAATTTGGACGCCGAGCCACTATCCAAGCCTGCTACTCCACCCATATAACCCCCTTGTTTGGAGATGCACACATACGTGCATGTTGTTTCCATAGCTGGCATGATTAATGCTACTGACGCACGATTAAGTCTCCACGTGAGGGTTCGCAAACGCACACACGCGCATGGACTTGGGTTTTTGGAGGTCGTGTTTATTTATGGAGGAAGCCCGGTCCTCACCTCTTCCTCCCCCGTGGATAAACAATCTTAAGCGAGTTAGTGAAGCGGATAGACACTGCCGGCGCTGACTACCCACTGCTCTTAGTTAATCTGGAGACTGCAACTCCTTGAGGTTGGTGGATGCATAAATTGACCCGTTCTGATCACGGTTAATCAAATTCATATCCTCCTGTAAACATGGAACGTGAGAACCTAGTTTGACTGCGCCACGCCAACGTATTAACCACCCGGAATTCACGTCCGCCTTGACGGGAACGGATAACCGGTGGAGGAAAGAGGGGAAAGAAAGGAGCAGCCCGGAGAAACCAAGCCTGGACATCTGCCCATCCCATCGCAGAAACAGCTTTCGACACCGCCCACTTGCCCTGAGGTGGTGAATGAATTATGGAAGCACCCCCAGCAATGCAGCCAAGCTACAAAAATAGCCCATCCAGCACCGCACGAACCTCTCACATCAACCCAAGGGAGGGATGTCAGGACCACTCGCTCCTCCGCCCTTCGTTAAGCCACATAACTGTTGCCTTCAAGCCGCCCCATGCAAACCAAAAGGAACAGCTTCATTGGAAGCGTGAGCATGACCCAGAACAACCTGCAAACCCAAGTAGGTGACGACGCCATCCGACAAGTTCGGTCACCCAAAAGTACAATAGAAAAGAATCAGAGAACGCCAATTGACAAAGGAAGCCCAACGCCGCCCCGCGTCTACATAAAACAGCAGCAGACACATAGGCGCCTGTCATTGGTATATATTTCTCACTGGTACTACCGCCGCACGGGGAACCTCCACTCACACCAATAGCCACAGTACGTAGTGTGGTGCACAGACAGGCAAGCAGCTTACGTGCGCACTTTACTGCGGACGCAATTCCCTGATTGGCTGCCAACTCATTCAGGCACACACACACCGCACGTGGGAATGCGACAAAAGTGCGCGGAGTGTAAGAACATTACTCAGTTGTGCTAGAGTCCTCACCTACGTGCGGCTGGCGGGTTTGCGTGTGTTTGCCTCGATGCATGCGCATTCTCTCGCTTGACAGGATGAGCGAAACGGCTTTTCTCGCGTTCTGAGAGCGCTAATTCTTGAATTATACGTCTGAGATCGCGATTACAGCTGATTCCTTGTCTGCGAGCTTCATTCTTGTCCTATTCCACGTTTTTACGCTCTTTCCATATTTATGCTTCTGACATGCTGCATTTCCATTAACACTGGTCCCGTTTTAGACGTCAATGGGTTAGTCACAGTCGTGCTGGTAACTTCTTATTGGAAGCGGATTTGTGCCTTGGAGGTCCCCGTGATTGGTAAGGTCTGAGGTGCGTTCCCGCCACTAAATGTATGCGCCGCCAGTTATGGGCAATTTCACCTCACTAATGGAGGTCATGATTCGAAGAAAATTTGCAAGATTTCTGGATTTTGTGTCGGTGGCTTGTTTTTGCCAAATGAGTGCTGCGCGACTGTCTGCAAGTGGCGTTTGCTTGAATCCTTGGGGGGAGGGGGCTGCTGAGTCCCGCCTTGCTCCCCTTCTCTGTTCCACAGCCGATGGGATGGGAACGGGGTGCGACAAAATGAACTAGGCAGAAGTGGCGGGCTCTGCGCGCTCCATGGGAAAAGAGGCAAATCGGTAGTCTTAAGCGCGCAGGACGGCAGTCGCGGCGTGCTCGTGCCTAGGCGCATTCATCCGGTCGATCGATAGAGCGGTGTTCGCCGGTCGCGTGGTGCGGGGGCTAGGGGTTTCGTTACCTCGCAAAACACTGGCGTGATTAACTGCCCTTGTGTTGGGCCCGTGACCGCCTACTACGCGTCGGGGGGTAAACACAAACATCCGGATCCGGGTCTCCGTTTGAATGCCCCTTTTGGGTACCTTCCTTTTGATAAATTGGCACTTTAATGAAGGGGTGGGATGTCAGCCCTTCTGGGGCTCAATTTTGTTTTTTTTGTTAGTTGACTGGGTTGGGGTGGCGCTACGTTTACTATTCTGTCGTGGAGGCGTCCTCTTGATGGCTGGTCTTGTCGGAGTCCGTGCGTCGTTTTTTTTTCTATTGCCTTGATGCAATAAGCGATTTCTGCCTTGGCGGTTATGCTAATACTGCTGATAATGTGGTGCAAAGTGTCAGTGGGCTTTGTTTTCGGTGGTGGTACGCCAAACTCCTCTGCGTGTAGTTGGTTGAACAGTTAGTTATGCCTTGAATACTAGGAAATCAGTTTTGTTGCCTTGAAAGTAGTTCAGTAAGGGTCCTACTGCAGTCTGAGTTAGTGTAACACAAGACCGTGTTCCTCAAGAAGCAAAAGGTAAATGCTAGCATTTCCCCGCCGAGCAGAGGCAGTTTGTGGTGCCTATTGCGGCTGTCACACATACGTGACGGAGGTGTCACTTGTCACTCATGTAAATGAACGTAGGCTGGAGTTGAGATTAAGGTGGAATAACTTCTGATGGAGCTTTTAACTAGATAATGCGCCGACAGAAATGGATCTCTAAGGGAAGAAACACACACCATCTGGTTATTCATTCAATCAGCTCAAACCTTCAGCTAATCTCTACACCCGAAATAATTCAATTTGTTGTCTCACCTTGTCCTTGCAATTTCAGCATTTCTGCACGCACCTGCCTACATTGCTATGCATGCACGCACAAATGATCGTTTGCGTGAATGCACGAAAGCGCGATACAAAGGTCAATGCAGTTCAAGCCAACTTAGCTCTTCTCGTCTCAACATGAACCACAAGGCCAAGAGAAAATGGCGAAAAAATTCTCCATTTCACAAACATCTGCATGTGCTTACGTTAACGCCCATATTTATCCTCACCCGTGCGCCCCTCCTTCTGTTCACCTCATGTGACCTCAGCGGTTGAGGTGGTTGATAGGAGGCCGGCCATTTAAAAGTGCATAAACCAGAAAGAAAATAATAGCAATCAAATGTAATAGGGAAGTCAGTTGGAATTGAAAGTCACATGCCGACTGGTGGTAAGGACCAGTCCAAATGCGCTTCTCGAAATGCTTGTAGTACTAACCCGCTCACGGACAGACTAGTTGCAGTGGGATCACCAAAATGGATTTAATCAGTTCTCCAGTCACCAAGAGCAGCAGTTGCTTCGTGTGCTAGTGGTGTGTCTTTAAGGAGAACAAAGCCCGGTGGGTTGCTGTGATTCGCTTTTCTCTGGGGGGAGCCCTTGTTGAGGTTCATGCATCAGCATGAAGGAGTCCCTCCAGTAGCTCTCACCTCTCCCCCACTCTCTTCAAACACCGAAAGCCATTTCCAAGGGGACACTTCAGTGACAAGTTAGTGTTTCACGCTTCCACGCAGATCAAAGCGAACTGAACATCGGCAAGGCTTTATTTTTTTTCCAAAAAAATACTTCAGACATAGTTTGTGACCTGAAAACCACTTCGAAGCGGTATCATAGCATTGATAGACTAGTAACCGCGGTAAATTAGTATTTTGTTTTAGTGTGTGTTTGCCCAGGCGGACACTTCGGTCGCCGCAGGGTGTAGCACTGCCCTGCATCACATGACCTTCAGGCTGCTCCAGTGGTCGCCCAGACCGACAAGCTCTCGCATGCTGCCCTGATTCATTACGCCTCCTACGAGGACACGGGACATTCCATGATTTACGATCTGGATGATGTGTACCATGGATAAAATAGCAACGCCACGTCTTAATTGTTTAAAGAGGTAACAAAATTACAAACGGTTGTGCTGTTAGCTCAGTGAGAATTAGTTCAAGCGCGCGAGGAGGAAACTGATCCAAGTGAAATGCCCTTAAAACTTCGTTCAAGCGTGGTCATGTGATGGCATGCGCTAGCCTTACCCAGAGGCTCAATAAAAGTGCACGTCAGGCAATGTACCTAAAAGAATCGTGACTGAAGCCTCCGAGGAGCGGAGGCTCCTCGTCGAAAGGTAGACAATCTCCGATGCCCCAAGTGAGTCAACCGTTGACGGGAGTTGCTGGTGTGTACTCGTTTGATCCTTCTTCAAAGCGGAGGGGCACAGCAGGCCCTCAAAAGATTGCTGTTGCAAACAAACTTCCGGTTGGTGCTAATTTGTCTACCAACTTTGCAGAACCCATGGAGCACAAAACTTTCCCACCGCCGAAACACAATTCTCTCCACTTGAAGCACGCTTAAAATTTAGGGTGAAGATTAAGGCTTTCACAAAGGTTTACACAAAAAGTGCAATTAGACCGGAGGAGAAATGCACCGACTTAACATGAAGGGATGGTATGCAGATGGTGCTCCCAACGCATCTCCCATGACGTCGTTCACAGCCTCGGTAAAGCCATTCTGCCGTCTCAGCTTATTCACCCAGTGCGCAGAGGGAGAGCCCACCACTATGACCCAGATTTTACTGGAACCCAATTCTCCCTTCCATCGATCGCTATTCGAAAAAGTGGGTGCGCGCACACACGCACGCATGCAGCCGTACCCACACATGCACACACAACCCGGTCTGACTCATCAGTGTTTCCTTTGCCGTCCTATGATCGATAAATCGATAGGAAGTCAGGTAAGTGGATGCACTATTGCGAACACATAAGCATGCGCTAACTCTCGAGGTCTGTTCAGCCGAGGCGCTCGATGACGGTGACAATGGTGAAATACACAGGAGCAGTAGTGACAGCTGCTAACTTTGATATCCATTAGTCCGCCCGTCCTATGACCGACGGCAGCTGTTCTCCCAAGGCAGCCTCCGTTCCCCCTTTTCCGAACTGGCGAGTATGCATACAGCTACTACTCAACGGGCCTGAGTCACACGGAGAGAGAGAGATAGAGATGACGAGCCAAGAGTAGACAATAAACCCCGAGTCGTGTTAGTACAAGTTCTCCCTCTCGCTCTCTCTCTCTCTCTCGCGCCCTCCATCAATCGTGTTTTAAGCGTTGGGCCAGCTACTCATTCCCCACACACTGAATAGTCTGGAAGTGTGCTGATGCTGATAGGTGGAGGAGGCGCATTCTGTCCATAAATGATGTGGAAGCCATCCTTTTGTTTATTGGATGTTGAGGTCCAGGAATTGGACACTGACGAGTGACTAAGTAGCACGAACTAGGGGCGCTCACGATGACATTGTCCGACTTCCTTTTTTGACCATTGAACTCGAGTGATTTGGTAACTTCCCTAGGGTATCGGAGACCGGAAAGATGAAAAATATCCTCGATATAGGTGAGAGGAGGTGTTGTGCGAGGGGAGTCGTGATTCACTTCGTTATCCGTGTCGTCCGCGGTGGTCCTTCCGATGCGCATTTCATGCTAGGGAGTCATTTTCTGACGCAGTGGGAAGGCTTCCAAATTCAATGACTTTGATGTCTCTTGAACTAATCCCACAGGGACTAGTTTCTTAGGCCTGTGATGCACTGGGGGAAGGGAATGATTAACAATTTAACCGTTTAACGGCTCCTTTAAATGGTCTCTCTCGCTCATCTGCCTCGATTCTGTTCATATCTACGACACAGACTGTTGCCGGGCCTTCCTTTGTAGCTCAGTCTCGCTCCACCGCCTCCTACGGTAGGAACTGTGCATCCTACAAGTCACCTCAGACGGCGTTGCCAGGTTAACAGCCAATGTACTGGTATGTAAGCGGTCCTGGAAGAATTATATCTTTCGTAAGGCATAAAATGGCCTGAGGCGATTCCTGAACGCTCAGTGCACCAGCGCGTACAGGCACGTCGATTGTGGGTTCCGCACCCTTTGCTACAGCAGGCGATTCGCTGATTGCACAAGTGGACTGAGCTAGGAAGACTACAGTGCCACATCGGCTGTCAAGCTTACGTAAAAGTTATGCTTCTCACTACGAATTGTACACTTTGCGTCGGACGGGTTTTGGTTTCGTAAAGCGTTTCGTACTTTTATTTACTTGCTTCTTAATGCCTTGGTGTTATCACTGGCAATTTAAGCAAAAAATTTCGAATCGTGGAGAGGGGATTTTGAAGTCAAAATTCGGTACTCTAGCATTGCACAGCCGAATGAATGCCGATTATTGTGTACGTATTGATGGAGAATAATACTACTGAAATCATAAGTAGGCCGTTACTAATAATAAGAATTCCCAGTTAGCGCTATAAAAACAACAGTGAGGACTAATTTTCCAAAAACATAATAAACGAGTCCTTCACATGGAATTGTTTATGGGATTAAAACTGGAAATCGCTCCATACTACTGCGTGCTACTGATATTGCCCACGAGTAGCCTTCTAACGGAGACCAAGGGATATCTAAATGCTTAGGTTTCGCGGTCAAAATGCAGTATATGTGCTTAAACAAAAGAGGGCAGTGAAGAAATGGGGTCCCAACAGAGGATGCTTCCTGGAACAAACAACGAGTAACTTCGTAAGGTGTTCTGTGCAAGGCACACAATGCTTCCAGGGAGAGAGGTGCCTTCTATGGATTTCCCTTTTTTAAACAACCTGGCCCCAGAAGCCAGAAGCACGATCCCATCTACTTGCTCCACTAAATCAAAAAAGGTGACGATAATCACCCTCTCAGGCACCAAAGGCGACTTCCTTATTCTCACAAACCGGTCTAGCGGTGGAGACTGTGCACTGTTGGGGTGGACACCGTCCAAAGTAGGCGGGCGCAATACATGTCCTTCAGAATGTGCGTTTTTGCGTCTGTGGCCCACCACGCACTCGGAAGCAGAGTCAGTATGATGCTGTGGAGGGTGTAGAGGTGGGTGGCTCCACTCTCTCTGTAGTCTGGTGCATGAGACGGTTTCGGTATGGAATGCAGTACAAATGACAGAGGTGCCGTCTGCTCAATACCCGCTTGTATGACGCCATAGATGTCACCTAACTGGAACTGTCTGGTGTATTTCTGTGTGGTATTTTCTGTAGCCCTAATGAACCATCCTGTCTTCGTCATACGGTGCACATCAAAGTGTTCACCGCCCTTCTGTAGAGCACTCTAACTGGCGTGAACGTGTTTTGAAGTGAAGACAAGTTAGACCACATTTGTCTGAAAAGGCTTTTACTGAGCGTCTAAAGTACACCATAGGTGCCAGAGAGCATGCCAAAGGGTGAACTATTGTACCGGCAGAATGCATTCACATAAACAATCTAAAGCAGTTCACAAGTCTCTCCACATTATTATCGTCTTATAACCGCGTTAGTTTTTTGGGGGTAGCGCTTCAATGCAGAGCTTTGCTCTACCCAGTTGTCTTTTCTCTACCTTGCCAGGCTGGAAAGTTGAATGACAAGCTGATTCCTGATTCTTTGTCGGTGTCTTTGGAGCCCATTTTAACGAACTTGAACATGGTGGAGGGGCTGATGGGATAGGTAGCATGGATGAGATAGCTGTGCATGTATTGCAAGCCTCGCCGCCATTAGGAATGCTTTACAGTCCACATAGCGCAGTCGAACGCTCTGTCGGCATTCCCGAGGCACGAGCAACCTATACAGGACGATCAATCCACATGGCATTCCGTAGGTTTCAATGGACCTATCAATAATTGCAAACTGATGACATTTATTGCATAAGACGGGGCGGAGCTCCGCATCAATCGCTTCTCGTGCACAACAAAGCACCACACCGCGCATCTCATTATTTGTGTCCACTCTGTAGCTATTTCAGTGCTGCACAATCGCCTACTTGGGCTCGTTCGGATGTCATACAACTTGGCGAGGCACCTCATACACAAGCCTATTCGATGATGTTTTAAAATCTTTATAGCCGAGTCTGATTATAGTAATAACCTTTGACAAGGATTCGACTCTAGAAGTACATTCGCCTAGTTGATGAAACTGTGAAAGTGAGACAAATGTCGCAGTTTATGCGTTGATTCACCACAAATATTTACAGATTCAGCAGCCCGGTTATCTCCACTCTTATTGCGCATTTACTGCCAACTGATAAATTGACCGTCTGCTTATTAGTCGTCTGGCAACAGAATAACAACCAATTTGAAGGTTTCGCGCTCTACTAAGCACAATTAATCTCCTTAACATGATGGAGTTTCTTACTTTACTTAACTCCAAGAAATGAATTAGAAAATGAATGGAGCAACCTTGTGTGAAAGAAAGCAAGAGGATTACTTTCCTCTCCCTTGGGTAATGCCGTGCTCTGCTTTTATGTGCAAAGCTAAAACGAAATAACCAGTTTTAAGGCCAAATAAAATGCTTACTTACACAATTTCAGTAGCATAATAAAAGCAAAAATTGAAGGGCCGTTGAAAATCAATGGCTATTGCCATGCTCGACCCTTTAAGTTGCCAACTTTCGGCGATTTTATCCAAAAGGTAAGTATAGGCTTTGAAGTTTCCCTTTTTAAGCAGTGGCGTTGACTTGTATTTAGCACACTTAAGTGAGGATGCGAATTTAGTTCGAGCCTTTCTTATGAAAAGTGGATAGAAGGTATGTCATCACAGAAACATTTGTTACTTTGTTCCTTTTCGAACAGAGATTAAATCTCTGTCAGAATGTTAGTTTTAATTGCCACAAAGAGTGAATTTTATAAAGATAAGTCAATTAGGCGTAGATGCTTAAAAACTCGCAGATGTTTTTGATTCCGTTTGTTAAAAAGGATTCGAGTGATGGCTAGGCAGAGTGAATCCTCAAACTTTCTTCTTCAGTGGGATAACTGCATAGCTACACAGTTGATAGGGGTACTCTCCGTTGAAGACTTTGGTGTCTTGTTACTTCGCATTACATCGAGTAATTTGCAACACAAACGATACACGTTTGTATGTGGAAGGAAGCTCAGAAAACCGATTTGCATAAATCAGCAAGCAAGCGGTTAAAGAAGAAAGAATTTGGCGGAAGAGGCGCAGGCCGACAGCCTTAAAAAGCAGATTGCACCAAGGCGGCGCTCTACAGCTTCGTTGATGGGCCTTCAAATGAACCTCTTCCTTTTGTCGATACCTTGATACACCCAAGCACCCATCAATCATCACCACACAAACACACACACACAAATACTTCGACAACAATGCCTGTCACAGCACATCTCGAGCAATTCTCTGCCTCTCCATTTCCACCTCCTACTGCCACCACACTGGCGGTTATAGCTACACCATTAATGTAAAGTTGCCAAGTCTTTGAAGTTAGAACTCCCAGGTGCCGTCTTCCTGTTCACCGAGGCGCCTTTTTACAATACCCTACTTCAGTTACTACACTCGAGGAAGGCTGCTGCTATTTGCTTCACCGTTACTCAGACCAAGCAAGTCATTGCTCTCTTTTATGGCCTTGGCGACGATAAGGAAGCAGAAACGCACCTCCCACATCCTTAAGCTTACTCACAAGGATGCCTTATAGTGTCATTTTAAGTCACCTGTTATTGACAGTAGCATGACATTTTACTCACCCACTCGCTGGCTGACTCACTCATCCTCTCCCCAGTTTCATTAAAAAGTTCACGTATTTTATTCCAATCGCAGGTCTCTCTGAGATGGGGAACTTGGCGTATGCGGTCACCTCAAAGTCCAGGCAAAAGCGCTTTCCTCATTACTCAAGTTTGGTCCGTGATCCACTCTGAGTTAAGGTAACAGGTGACCGAGAAAATTTTATTTCAGCCGATTCCCCTCATCAACCTTCCAGTTGTTAAGTTCGATTTGGGCAGAAAAGATCAGGCGACCTATCTAGTTAGACGGTCGCATCACAACGCCCAGCCTCTGTTTATGAGCAGGTGTAGTTAAAATGCAAATTTGGCTAGTGTGGGAAGCCTGGTGGCGTGTGCTAGCACCTGCTCGATTTTCTGTGACAGCACAGAGTAGAAAGCACACACGCACGCTTCCATGCGTTGATTGGTTGATGGTGCTTACAAGTGAGTGTTGAGGTCTTCACATCGACACCAAAGCGGTTAGTTGTGGCATCTGCACCCAAGCGAAAAGACAATGGGATTGAGTTTCTCAAAGTCCTCAACTAATACCAATGCAAATGCAGGAGCTGAAAACGAGACCACCTTACAGCATTTGGCCAACTCCATTCGTCGTTCATTTCGTGTCAAACGTAATACCGCTAATGATGCTAACAGATCCAGTCTACCCAGTCGAAGCTTCTCCGAAAGACAGGCAAATCCACCAACTCGAGTGCGTCCAGGCATACCAGATGGTTTTCGTCAACACACTGCTGCATCTGGATCGTCCACGACAGCTTCCAAAGGAGCAGTAGAACATCCTGCCAAACCCCTTACTACTTCCGCTGAAGCCAAAGCTGTGACACCAAAGACACCCGAAGTGGCACCGGCTATTGCAAGTGCCACAGAGGCACCACGGAACGCCGCATTCCTTCCACAGCCAACAAAAGAAGTGAAAAAGGATGAGGAGAAGAACAAAGAGGTGGACAATGCAATGGATTTGTTAAAAGGAGCCATTCTTGCAGGAGAAGAAGAAGGGGAGAAGAAAGATGACAAAAAGGTAGATGAAAAAAGAGCCGAAGAGAAGGAAAACCTTCTTCACATAGGGGGCATCCTTTCCCAGTTAGCGCCACCAGATACATCGAATGATAAAACTCCTGAGACCGACGCGCCGGCAAAGCCAGCGGTGAGTCTGATGGCAGCACTGGAAAAGCGAAAGGCGATGAAAGAAAAGGAGAAGGAAGAGGAGGATACGGAGAGTGAGGAAGACGATGAAGTGAATAAAGATGAAAATCTTACGCCTGGCGTGACAAACGTGCTAGAAAGTATTGCGACTCAGTCGATATCCATCAGATCGAAGGAGGCTGCTACTTTGATGGCAGCCTTTCCTGCCCCACGCCCAGCGTCGCCCAATGTAAAAGAGGAGGAGCAGAAGGAGAAGGAAGACAAGAAGAACGAAGAGGAGGATGAGGAGGAAGACAAGAAGAACGAAGAGGAGGATGAGGAGGAAGAGAACGAAGAGGAGGAAAAGGAGCACCAGAAAGAGAAGGAAAACAACAATGAAGAAGAGGGGGATGAGAAAAAGGAGGGTCAAGAAGATAAAGAACATAGGAAAGAAAAAGAGGACGAAAAATCCCAGAAGTTCGAACAGATGGAGCACAAGAAACTTGCAGTTGAGGAGGACGAGGAGGAGGAGGAGTAAATTGGAGGGACAAAAGCCTATCCAGAGTTATGTATTTGCTTATTTTATGTCCATTGTGCCTTTGCCTATAATCTATACGTCATCCACCTTTCCAACCATTTTTGCTTTTTTCAACGCGGCGTTAACTTGCATTTGCCACGAGACGCAGACTAGCCTGCAAGGCGAGGACCCAAAGGGTCAAACAGGCCAACCCAAAAAGGGATCATGTGAATGCCGTGTAAACTAAGCGTATCCATTCAGTTGGCTCGCCATCCCTGCTAGGGTCGCATTCAGCCCATCACGACTAGACGCGGAGTGAGAAGAACACACTGTGCACACACTCTTCTACCCTGGATAAAGCGCAACTTGACAATTGAAAAAAATGCCTTGTGTAAAGTGCTGGCTCTCAAGCAAGAGGGTGTAATTATAGTGCTCAATGGGAATGGAGGAGATGATGGGGTAAACATCATAGGATTTGGAGTTCCACACAGTCTGTTAGACACGGAAAGGGAGCAGGCTTGAGGTGGGACTCACGTGCACAGCAGCATGGGTAGGTAATGTGGTGGTGTTGAAGTTGGCTTGTGGTTGGATAAGGACGAGTGTTTAGTCGTCTGCCACTAGCTACAGTCAGTCTCTCCACAGGGCGCTAGTTGCCGCATTCCTTACTACCCTTCACCCACTCTCAACTCGCTACCATCCCATCTTCTGCCGACCCTGTAGGCTATTCATCCTCCTCGGCTTCCATCTAGGCCTCCAGCAGTTCAGAGAGGGAGTGGTGAGATGTGCAGCCTGTGTGATATGCGGTGAGTGAGCGTACCATCTAGAAAGAAGTCAAATGCTCCTCACCTCGCGGTGTCCTACGTGATTGGGGATGGAAGTTGTTACGGCAAGTGGTTGGCACTGCAGGTAACAGGCAATAAGTCGACAGATCGAATGACTTGTGGTGGGGAAGGCGATTCGCATTTTGCTCCAACCCCTCCTCCCCTCCCCAAACCATTCCCTCACCATTTCACTAATCCTCAAAATCCATGCAAATATGTGCACGTGTGAATGCGTGTGTGTGCGTGTGTGTGTGTGTTTATGGACCACAAACGCAATCTTCGTCTGTGAATCACTCACCTGCTGACAATGCACCAGTAGACTGACTCAGATGCCCATCACTTCGCTGTGCAAGGTCGACGCCTTCATGCGAAGCAGGTATCACACAATTTGCACTGGTCACTCCTACAAAAGAGTTTGATATCGCACACAGCATGCTGAAGCACAACCTATCCGTGAGAATATTTGCGCCCGAGTTTGGAAAGAATGGGCTGCTATAGCCAACCGTACCTTATCTTCGTGCGTCATAACCTACGCTTGCAGCCGGAGGAACGGTTTTGAAAGCCATGCAGGCGCAACGGAGAGTGACCTCACCATGAATCTGTGCTTTCAGAGCCGAAACACTTAAAAAAAACGGATTGGGTTGGGAGCCTGTACCTTCCGCACAACCAGCCATCACTTAACCTCTACAATGTGGTATTTAGGCTATGTGGACGCCTTTTGGAAACTTAGAGTGTACAGCTTCAATAGATTTGCCTCTAGAACAGTTCTTGCGGATGTTCAAAGTCACACTTCGGCCAAGTGTTCCACCGTCAAACAGAGGAGCATGCGGACTTAGCGCACTTTCAAGAAATCTAAGTGGTTGAGGCATAAAATTCGAACTTATCTTGACTGCGGTTGAGTTAATGGGGGACTGAGGCAATAGCATGCAAGCATTGGGAAACCGAGAATGCCTTTAAGACCAATAGGTTAGCCAATCCTTCTCCTTTGACACCTGAAACCATGACCCTAACACACCCATAGCAAGCGGCCTGCCAATATGACATACACTTTTCTGCTACCTCTCGATGAAGAACATCATTCGATCATCAGCACAATCAATTTATGCAGATTGTAATGCAAAGGTCGCAGATCCGAAGATCTCCATCAAATGCAAAGTCATTGCCGCCTTTGATCGCTTCACGTGGAGCGGTAGATTTCTCTTCTCACAGATTCTTCTCACCCGAGGTAAAGGAGTAGCCGCTAGCTACCAAAGATCATTTTACCATAAATTTTGCGTTTCTAGCACTCAAAATCGGTGCAACTTGCACTTTTGGCTTGCGGTATAACATCCCAAGGTGTGTTAATAGCCTTTCAAGTATCTCTACCTCAGTGAGAACCTAAAAATCCACTCCAAAGGCCATAAAGTTGATCCATCAGCTTCCAATCAATTCTCTAAAGTCCTTCACATTAGCGAAAAATTCAGCCAATCTCGTAGGGCACCCCAACAACCCCAAAACTACCAGCCAATGAGATTAAAGTCGTCACTCCAAATCCTACCAATCATGAATTAGATGAAGACTTTGCATGTCAATTTTCCCTTTAATTGCATTTTAAATAAAAATATTTGATCAAGAAGCACACCGGTTTGGAAGCCTAGATTTTCACCTTAATTTTATTTCCGAGGTGTACAAAATTGAGGTGGCAGGATGCATCGCCGTCAGCCAATCCCATGAGGCTCAGTTACCATGACTAAAGGCTTTTTTTCTTTTTGCTATGCCTAAAAACGTGCTATAATAGCTCATATATTTACACTTTTTAAAATCTTCTCTCCATTTCGAGGTAGAATTTACCTCAGGTATGGGAAGAAGAAATACAATGTTCACACACACTTTGGCACTGAGGCTTCTTACAACCCACCTCGATGCATTTTTCGCTACTCACTTCTTCGCCCTCATTGCATCCTATCGCCAATCTCCACGCTACTGCCGCGTGTCAGTTGCACTGTTGTTGTAAAGTAGGCAAAGATTTTGAAGCCAGAATCACATGGCACCGTCTTTTTATTCGCCTTCCACAATGGGGGAGTAAATGTCACTAACATCCTGACAACGCTCTGCACAATCGGGTCGGCATTTTGCCCCCTGACATTGGGGGGAGGCTAAAGAGGTCCAGGAGATCACTCACTCATTTCACACCTCTGTGCGTGCATTTCCCATTGGATGTTGATCCAAAAACAAAAGGTTCCAACTCACAAGGGCGTTTTACAGTACATGTTAATGTCACCTGGAATTGGCAGTAGCATTAAACTTATTCACCCACTCACTCATCCTCTTAGTTTCCATGATAAGCGTTTATGCGAAGCCCATCTCTACACTGTTGCCAGTTTCTTTGGGACTAAGTGTTCGCCTCACAGACCTTCTTCATAAAGATTTTAGAGTAGAAGCCGAAAAGTTCTTTGCTCTTAACCCGAGTCCATCTCTCAAAACCGGAGACTGTACCGAATGACCGGGTCCAGGCCTGGAGCTGGGTAAGGCTAATCAACAGCCCACTGGCGGGTGATCGACACGCCTTCGACCCAACAACCACTAAGGTTAGCAGCAGTCAGTGAGGCAAATCATGGCAGATCTCCACCAGTTCAGATTGCATCCTCAAATCCCCTATTTTCCTCCCCTCTCCCAAGTGAAACATTTCTATTGCATTGGAGTTGGTGTTTCCTTTCACTTCCACTGGCAGGAGCTCGCCATGGCAATCCACGATGAGGTCGGTGAGATACACCACCGCCACTGGAGGCAAATGTCAATCGCTTGGACCCTCTCTCCCTTCTACGCGTTGGTGGCAAGCACGTCCTTATCACAACTTCAGTAGTGAGGCGAAAGGTTGTGCTCTTCCAGGAAGCCCAGCTCAAGTCATCAATGCCTGCTGGAAAACAACGTCCAATTCGTTTGAAAGCTAGTGCCATCAATGCGGCAGAAAGGATTTGATTACCCATCCGAGGACTGCCCCGAGGAGCAATGTGAATGCAAATGACTAGAGCGCCTTCAAAGTGGACGACGACGAGTGGATTGGGATTTGATCAAATGCACGGGGACACATCTTCCTCCATTTGCACTGCCCGGTACCATTTCCCTCACTTTTTTTTTCCTTAAAAATGGCGAAACACACGGTAATGGTTTGTCAAAGCAAATCGAAGAGAAGTTGTCAAGGGCGATTCAAAAGCTCCTTTCCCTCAATCGCTACATATGAAAGGCTTTTGAGAGCCCTAGAGAAGACACTCTTGGTGTTTGACTTATAAAGTCCTTGCCAAAAGTTGCCTAACGTCATTGCAATGGAGTGCATGAGCTATTAACAAAGACATTTTAACACAACCTGCTTGCATTGCCAAGGGCTGTCACACTGGAGCAGTCAATAGGCTCGAGTGCTTCGGTGCTTTGCAGAACTCCCCCTGCCCTGGTAACATTTTTCGACTCAGTGGGAGTGAAAATTCCCGCCATGGCTGACACTTGTCAGCTTGACTACCTGTCAATCTCCCAATTTCGCTTTGTCCTCCCTGAGCTTTGAAGTTTGTGCACCTCGGCGGACCGTAACGAGCGGGACCCGTTGGGTGGACAATTCCGTGGAAGGTGAGCAACTCTTCATGCTCGAAGAAGACCTATTTAGGCGGGTTTGCAAAAAATGCAGTGGGGTATAAGACGGTGATGTGGAGTGGAGTAAGATGGATGGGGTTAGCTAAGGCGCATGAGAGAAAAGCTGTTAACTTCTTTGACTATGTCCGGTTTGCATCTCTCTTTCTTCCTAACTGCTCACTTTGTTGTGTGTGTGTGGCCAAGGAAGCGGTTCGTTTCCTTACGAGGTCGAAAAATATGAAGAGAATGTGGAGGTTGAATGCGATGAGGCAGCATTTTCCGCTGCCAGCTGAACGAGATGTGAGATCTCGCACTGCCTTGTGGAGGTGGAAGTGGCCTGGGTGTGCGTGACTACTTCCAGTGGTGATACCGGATTCTCACAAAATGCGTCGGCCTTAGACAGTCTTCAGCGTGTGGTGTGTAAGTCAGCCAGAGGCTGCAGCTGCATTGTCAGCGGGTGAGTAATTTATAGGCGAGGATTGCGGTTGTGGTTCTCCAACACACACACACTTGCATGAAGAGGAAAGGAAGGGAGGCGGCGAGGCAGACAGAGGATTGTGCGGTTCGAATGGGCTGTGTGGAGAGCCTAGTAATTGGCGATGAAAGGCAAATCGCCTTCTTCACCACAGGTCATTCGTTCTGTCAACTTATTGCTTGTTACCTGCAGTGCCAACCACCTGTCTTGAGAGCTTCCATCCTCAAGCATGTGGAATGTCGTGAGGTGTGGGTGATTTGGCTTCTTTCTGGATGGTATGTTCAGTTACCACAGCCTCTCCGATTGGCAAGGGGCCGAGATGGCAGGTAGAGGAGGCTGAATAGCCCACCGGATCAACAGAAGAGTAGTGGGTTGAGAGTGGGTGAAGTGCAGAAAGGAATGCGGCAGCAAGTGCGGTGTGTAGAGGCTGTCATGAGCCTGTCGGCATGGGCAACGTTTGGTCCTTACAGGCCTTTGTGGAATGCTCATCAGGCAATTATGACCCTTAGCTGAGGTATGAGTTTCGAGACGTCACACATACGTGACACTTATTGTGAGTGATATTTAACCTAAAATTGTGGTGCAACCCTAAGGTATTCTGCACTTCCACACCTAAATTTTTGTAATGCCTGTTCGTTCCATTCCCTACGCCTACACCATTGCCCCTTTATGCAAGCAACCTCGAGATTTAGCCCATTTGGTGATAACGATGTCTCCGTCCACGGTGAACCTCTCTTACCATTCTTAATGTCGTCTATTCCGTCGCTAGATGGCAAGATTAAGATCTTACATGTTCAACGGGATATTCTCAAGCTCGTTATCTTCGGCTTCCCTCCGTTACCATGTGTGCCTGCCCCATAGCCGCTACCGCCTTGATAAAGCAAAAGCCCACTCGCCTCATGTTTACACTACTTAAATGGGGAAATTAGTGGTTACTGAATGGGTACACGGATGGCAAATGGGATGAGGAGACGAAGAAGCAGAGCTCTACAATGTAAATTCAGACTCGTCTACACAAGAACTGGCATGAACCGCCGTCTTGCCATCAGTGGTCAGGGGCACCTCCCTCAGGCCCAAAGAATCACACCTCACAAATCTGTTGTGGGCTGACTTTACCTTCCTCACAACTGTTCATTTGTCTGTAATTGATATAGCAGTGAGTCTTGCTTTTTCTTGCCCCCACCTGATAAGCTCAAGCCTCTGTTTTACCTCCAACCCCTCCACTTATTCCCATTCAGAGATGCCCTGCGCACATTCATTTGGGGATCCAGTGAATCCACTGCGGTTGCATTGGAAGCCTCTTCGCCTTCAGAGCCCCACAAGCCTCGCTGCGCATTTCGACATAAGTCGCCTCTCCCACAATGCCTACACTGTCAAGCAAACTGGTTTTAAAATGAACTTTATCAACAAAGCTGGTACAGTGGACCTGCCTACAGCGCGTTCGTTGACAGCTGTCAATACACTGAAGTGCTCAACATCCGCGAGTCCGATCAACTAGTCAGGCAACAAACACGAGCTTTGGTGGCGGTAAAAGTGCTTCCCAGAAGTGGGTAGAAAGTCACTAACAAGGCGTACTGGGGGAGTCACTGCTTTCATATACCTCTGTTTACTCATTTATTGGACAAAAGATACAGTAGCAGAATTCCTCTAATAATAAGAAGGAGAAAATACAAGTCAAATCGAAGCACTGTAAGTGTAATAACACCTGTAGCAGTAATTCACTCGTCTATGCACACGCACGACCGACGTCAAGGTCTGTCCCAACGCGCGTACGACCTCCTTCCCACTGCCTTGTTATAGCCAGCATCACTCGAAATTTCTCTTGTATCTCTATCATTACTCCGAGTGTCCATTGCTGGTCTAGAATTTCGCACCCGAGGTGATACGGCGTCCTCCTCAACCTGCGAGTATCTTTTTACCAAATCCATCACTCCAAGCCGCTTTTCGCTACCATTCAAACTGGATTTTGGAAAGGCAAACTTTTCACTCTCCTTCGGACGCGCAGATCCATTCACCACCTCTAAATAGTGGTCTCGAGGTGACAATGCGCCTTCTTTGGACTGCCGTTGGCCCATTTTGAATGCCTGTCGATTCAATGAACGCACCACATCACTGGTGTATCTTATCTGATCGTCTGGTGACTTAATAGGAATTGGATTCGAACGTGAATCTTTCATGGTGAGAGGAATATCTATCGGCGAAATAGACTCCAACATTTCGGCATTTTCACTCTTGAAGTTGTCATAGTTTTTCGACTGTCGTCCAGGCGACAACGTGTCAACCAATTGAATTGGAGTGTCATCCGTTCCACTGGATATCAGATGTATCTTGTTATTAAATCCCGTCTCATTCTCGCCGCGATAGTTTTGACGTAGTGGCACTGCTTTCTGTGGTGACATCGGCTGTGGCGGTGGCGGCTGCGGCTGTTGATATTGATACACATCCCCGAGCCGATGTTCAGTCAGTGAATACTGCCATTCTGACAACAAATCCGGTTCATAACTGGCGAGACATGAAGTCGATCTTCTTGTATTATAGGTGGAATAATGCCCAACCGACTTATTGCTTCGATGCTGCCGCCTGGATCGTTGGCTTCGAGGCCTACCATGCGAATGCCTTCCCACTGAATGGTATCCCGGTGTAGAGACATATTGACACAAGAAAGGATCGTAATACAGAATAGGAGGCGGAGCAGGTGGATTGGGTTTCGACGATTGGGAGTATCTATTCTCCGAACTAAGTCCTTTCTCTCCCTGAGTGTCTATAAAACCAGGACCTCTTTCAAACACTGGTTTTGTCCAGCTATCCCAACTGTATGCAGAAAGAGGGTTGTAGGTCAAGGCTGACGCGGATTGATCCTTTGGGGATGTCTTCTGGCGATTAGACTGCAGACTCGGTGAAGGCGGTGATGGTGCTCGGACATCCTTGGCACCGCCCCTTGGCGGAGGTTCGGATGCTTGACGAGCACGAAAGAGTGGCTTCTCGTTGTGCTCAAATGGCGTAATGTGCTTTAGATTAACCATAGGCGAGAAAGCTGGAGGACGGATCTGTGGAAGGTTGGGAGACATAATGGCAGGAGGTTCTTTTTCTTCTGGTAGTTTCAAAGGTTCTTTATCGCCTGGAGCTTTTGGAGGCAAATAATGGAGGGCAGAAGAGATTGTGCTCTCTTTATTTGATAACCTCGAACGAAGTATGTCGTCCGCACGAAAGGAAGATGATGCTGATAGAGCGACGGGTAGCGATAGATTTTCCTCTATTGGTTCTGCAGACATTGGCACTTCTGGTTCAGATTCCTGCTGTGATTTCTGTGACTGTGGCTTCTTTTTGCCAAGAGTTTGAAAGAATTCCTTCAATTTATTCCCTACTCCAGCTGTAAGGAGGAAATGCCACCAATGAAATCCGAACAGAGCATTGGCCATTAAAACTAATTACGCCTCTTTGAGTACTCGAGATGGAATAAGAGATGACCATGACGCTTTGAAATTGCAAGGACCAGGTATCTGTGATCCGATAAGACACATCTCCTTAAGACAGCTGGTAACGGCATTAAACCTCAGCATTACAGTTGGAAAACGTGAGAGGTGTGAAGACAATTGCAGGCCTTTACTTCAATGTCTACCTTTATCTCCGTAAGTTGCCACTACCGTTGCTAGCATTAGGGGCATTTGACGCCTGTTTGCTTCTAAATACATTCTTAACTTACCTTTTGCCGTAAAGGACAATCGTGGAATAAAAATTTTTGCACGATTACGGGAGTCAGCAGCCTACTTTAGCAGAAGAGGAGGTGCAAGCTCTCCCAGAGCGAATAAGTTATGCGCCTGCTTTTATTGAGGCCATCCAGATTATAGCGTAGATATTTTTGAGATTTTTTTGACATTTCAACCATCGTTTAGTACTGTGATGTTTTAGTTTTCATTTTCAAACAAGAATCAAGATAACTTTGTAAGAATTAGCGAATGGGAAGGAGTTGGTGATAGCTAGCAAATGGGGGCTTTTTAGTGGTGAAAATGGATTGGCACGCCAATCAATCGGACGGTTCAAAATCAACCACAGATGTGATCCAACTACTGCTTCCATCTGACACTCCCTTATTCAGCGCAAAGATTGTAGAACACCAAAAAAATGGAAGTTCCAGAAGAGGGGAAGAAAATTTTCTCAAAACGAAAAAGCAATCAATTTTACCAATTAACTGACCAATCACATTGCTTGACCAATCGCAGATCGGATACAGCTGGCATATGAGTGGCTGCCGGTTTCATCTTGTTTCTGATTTACCTCATGGCTATAGCAACCGGTATTTTCGTCTGCTAATTACTCATTTTAATCGAATGATACAAAACTAATTGACAATATGGAGGTGAACTTCAATAGGACCCAGTAGTGAGTAAAATGTACAGATTCAAGGTGAGTAATTCATGAGCCTACACGGTGCATTAATATTGCGATAATGGCTGCATTTCATTAAAAGGTCTGGATCTCATAACCCATGTAATTGACGACGTAGGCAACTTACATTACATTGGTGGGACTTAACCAATATCCTACTTCTTTCTTTCTCAATGAACGACTCCTTAATGTATTGATGCCTTTAAAAATCGAAATTTGAGATAAGTGTGCAAAATCATTCCATGCAGAGCGTCGTGGGCAGACCATTTCCTTCCTTCGATAAGTAGTTCGAAGTCTAAGAAGCCTTGAAAGGCCCGAAATGCACGAAGGGGACGAATACGAAGGCGCAGATGTATCCAACTTGAAGTGGGTGTCAGTTGGCAATTGCAGGGGTTGGAGAGGATGGTGATTGGTGCATTGCGATGAAACATACCCTTCACAATGAAAAATGTTGGCACGACAAGCTCAGCACCGTTTGCTAGTGTCCACTTAGTCTTTCGTGTCCCGACCTCCATGTCGGTGGGGCAAGTGTTTCAGGCCATTCGTATGTCACCAAAACAGTCGCACCTTCGTTAGCGTGTTTGAAAGGCCTAACCCTCAAGATATGCCGTAAGATATAAAACGGCACAGGGATGCACCTCAAGTCACTTGCATGATAGTCTCTTCAAACTACAGTCCTGCATCTTGATAGGTAGTGGGAAAATTAACAGTTATGGTTGGATTGGGTCTTATAAGCTCGTACGGCCTGATATTAAATGAAGGCATGAATACCCTGGGGAGACAAGTGGATGGTTATGAAGTGGTCATGCAGTGGACCGCGACGATGAGATAACCGCGGTTGCAGGTATTCGACCCTTCTCAACAAAACGCAATCCTAATCCCGGCTGCACTGACATAAAACGCTGCGCCTAGAGCAGCAAAGTTCCTAGAAGGGCAATCCAGGGAAGAAATAGTGAACGACTTAAAGGTATGAAGTCCTTTTCAATGTGGTGAGGAATTAATTCGACACTGGAACAGAGGAGCACATCAGTTAGACAGGCAAAAAGACAATCTAAGAGCGCAAACGCTGAGGAAGAAGTGAGAAAAAGTGACCCACCTCCATAGAAAGTTCTAACTTGGTTTGCAAAGTTGGACTACCTGTTTTACCACTCACTACTGTTCAAGAGAAGGTGATTTCAAATCAGTTCCATCAACGGCACCAAACTCTCCTTTGAATTCAAGAAGTGGTTGCCTGTCGAACCCATTTCACCCATATCAAGCATCAGGTTACATGCAAAGGCAAAAACAGATGAATTAGAAAAATCCCAGTCCTTTGAACTAAGTTCAACCGACGCTTTTTAAAACGGCGCCGAGGAAGGTAGGCAGCATAGAAAGGATAACATGAAGATGAACATCTACGCACTCTTGCATTAAGCATTAATCAGTCTCAAGAGGCGCACCAAAACCACTTTTGGATTCAAAAGCCTTCTGCTGGCAATGCGGCTTGAAGCATTAAGCAGGAGAACACTGGATTTGTCCCGTGGGAAGGCTAAGAGCCATTCAAGACTAGTGATTTCAGTTTCCCTGCGGCGGCACCCACCGCAAGTGTCGGAAAACGAGGGAATTTGCAAAACCTCTATAAGGGAAAGTCCAGCCTCCTGCTAGTCAGCCGGTCTACGTGGAAGCATAAAGTTCAAAGCATCCCAATTTCTGAGAGTTGTATATAATGAAATAAATAATCGGAAACGATCAAACCTTTGGAAGCACCAATTTCTCAGCACAAACAGATAACCTTCCAGGTGCCTCAGCTTTGAACGAATACTGCGAGGTTAAGATTAGTCGAGAGAAAAAGTCGACCCAGAGAAGGTAAACCAAAGGTCAATTGAGAGCATTAGCCAGTCTTGGGTTTTTTCCCACCACACTTGTTGACCAGAGGCTGCCACATTACATTACCCCACCACCAACTCCCGGATAAGCCAAAATGACGCCACTTCGCAGTAGAAATGTCGTTATTTTTTTCCGCAAGACAAATAGAGAGCAAAAACACTCATTTTTATGGGATGGGGTGCGAAGTTGCCTCAGTAATTACATATTGCCATTGCTTCCAATCTTGCAAAGACATTTCATACTTAAAACTGCGAAATTCTTTGGAGCCCTATCCTACAAAAATTTACGTTTTATTCGCATTTATGGTCTCGAAACTTTTAATAGGCGAGAAGTCAGTGCCTCAAGGCCTCAGTTGCACGTTCAATGACCAAATTTCCATGTGATCCATTAAAAATAATCGACAAAAATCATTTAATCATTCTCAGCCAATCGTTTAGAGGCAATCGATCCGCACCCTCAGCACTGCCACCTGATTGGTCGACGCTCATCCATGTGCTAGAGAGAGGTCAAAGAGGCGTGAAAGAAGTCCATTGATTTGGCGCCAAATATGAGGCGCCAAGGTCATTCTATGACGCTTGGATGACGACTTTATCATTGCTCAAGACACAGCCTTGTAGGGTGAAGCAGGGAAAACTTGGGCAGCATTCACACTCAGCTGAAAAAAGGCGTCTCTTTAAGGGCAAACACTGTAGCAGAACGATGCACCGCTTTGGTTAGAATGATATTAAGCCAAATGGAGCAAGTTTAAACGTTGAAATGATCTATAAGTGTGTCGTTAAGCATAAACTGTCAAAGCGCGTCATTGGTGCGAGGCTCCGGCGACACCCGTACAAGTCACAGGATTTGGCTGGGGACATCATGCTCTCCACGCTCTCCAATTTAATGGTGACCTAACCCCTGCCATAGATGTGTGTGTGTGTGTGTGTGTGTGTGTGTGTGTGTGTGTGAAATTTGGGTGTGCGTTCGCGCATGAGTGAACAGTTAAATGCGCCTGGTGAGTAGTCATGACTCCGACTGGCTGCTAGCCAATAAGCAGTCACCGGTTTTATGTCCTCCTCCAATTTTGCACAAGAGCCACAGTGCCTGTGAACCTGCTTCAAAGAAACCCTCCCGTCTGCTCAGTTATACGTCAAAGCGTCATGGAAGAGTGAAGATCTTTACTAATCCACTACGCTGTTAGAGGTGTGTGGAAAGGTGTGTGGAGATTGTCAAAAAATTACTCCTTTTCCAAAAAAAGCATTTCAAATTTGCACTTTAAAGATGCCAAGTTGGGGCAGCTTCTACAATTCCATCGGCGGAATCGGAAACCAACTTAAAGTTGCCATTCCCTAAGTGGGTGTCAAAACTGCGCCGGATCAGTAGGCAGAATTAGAAACCGACAGCATAATGGTGCTTAAGCAATCAACTTAAAGATTAGCCTGTATGACTTCTCATTGGAAGAAAGCGAAAAATGATGAGTATAGGAAGGATAAATAGGAAATAACGTACAATTTTGGCGCTGCATGCTTCGACTCCTGTTAGCGAATCCAGAGTGACAAATCTTTACGCTAAATTGGAGAGGCTCAAAACCTCCTGATCTACGCGGAGGAGCAGCCAATCACGAGGGTGAGAGCTACTCTTTATCAGGTGCCCATTCGTGGTGAAAGCAGCGCATGCCACATACATTCGCAAACACAGAAAAATTTCAGCGACAGTAACGCATACATCACCTTATCAGGCTACGGCGCGCCCCACAGAGAGGGAAATTTTGCCTCACTTCGTACACTTCACCTCTAAGGGTTTCGTGGGTCGGGGTGAAGAAGGAGGTCATAATGAAGAGGGGATGGCATTGCGTAATTGCATACAAATTAGGCACGGGGGCTGTGGATTATGCACATATGAAATAGGCCAGAAAGAGTACACAAAACACAACAAAAAGGGGACGGCATGGCGTCTTTTGCATATCTGAGGCCCGTGGCTACAGTTCTTAAGTTCCATCACTGCATTATTTGATAAACACTCAAATTTCGACTCGTCTAAGGGAGTCTGCACCACTCCGAACTGTGGGAATGGAGTCACATGAGAGCATAAAATTGAAAACCCCCTTTTCAGCCCTTTCATTGACATCATTCGAGTGTAATGTTGCAAGAGCTAGCAGTAATTAATGTGTGGGTGTTTAAAAATTAAAAAAAATAGCTAAAATTTTTAAACCACTTTCAGTAGCAGCCCGTTTGACAGGTCGAAGTTGTACACACTTGGAAAGATGTGTAGTTAACTAGCCAATCAGAACGCGACCTTCAAGTTTTGCCTAAACAGCGTTTTTTGTGGCTTGTTGTTCGTGTAAAAAAAATTGACAAAATGTGGGAACATTAATTATCTTTGAGTTTGGTAAAGAACGCAGGCTGTTTTGAAATAGATTTTGAATCGTTTGTTGAGAACCCGCCTGTTTGTGTGCGTGCATCACAAACGGAGACACTGACTCGGGTAAGAGAAGGAGTTACCGGCATTTACTGTCTCAGAGATAATGAAAATGCTTTTGAATCAATAGGCAAAGTTCATAAAAGGAGAAAAGCATGACTTACAAGAAGTTTCAAGACTGTCTGATTCCCTCAGATGGGGCAATATGATGGAGGGGAGGAGGTAGGGAGATGCGGATGAAGGTCTAGGAAGTCTACGTCTAAATTATAACCTTGGCAACTACTTGTTTCGCCTTTTGTAACGCTACAGGACTAAGAATTGGTGGATGGTGTAATAAGTTAGCTTACAGCGCAGGAGAAGGTAATCAAGTTGAAATGCGGGCACTGACGGCGGTAGCCAGTAGTTTGAGCATTAGTTAATGAGTATCAGTAATGTTTCAGCAAAATATAAAGAAACGGTAAATAAAGAAATGAAAGAAATATGCACATAAGATGTACGGGAGATGGAGCGACTTGACTCACCACCGTCAACCGTGAGGTGAGAGAGAGACAATCCGACTGCTGCCCCCCTTCAGGCGGTGGACCACGAGATGCCTGCACACTTGGCTGGCGCGTTTCATTTGCATGCAAAGGTCATGCACCAACGGCTCATCTTTCGGATTGGCCAGATAAAAGTTTACTCTCAACGCCGTATGGCATGGAATTTCACCGAAATCCATTGGAAAGGTGGCAAGGTCAGCCCAACCACGACTGGATTGGCGCTTGGTGAGACGTTTGAAGTTGAGACTTTTGGGCTGCTTCAAAGTGTTGACTTTGCAAGGCGAGGGTATAAAATTAGTCAAGATAAATTTTGCACTTTCAAGGCACTTGTAAGTGTTGATAGTAAAAGTCATCAAGCAACTGTGCAGCCCAAGTGTCTAGTCTATGTGAGAGTTGTCTTGTTGATCTATGCAGTCATACTAGTGCCTGCGGCTCTCACTATTTCATTGATCTCTGTTTACCCTTGACAGGCGCTGATGGAGTTTTTGCGTGTTTTCGGTGCGCAATCTAACTCTAGACAGTCAAGGCCATAGCTACCATCAAAGAAGGGTGAAAATATCACAGGCACATAAAAATGTACTAACATTCAGGCGCGTTTATCAGACAAAGTGTGCTGCACGTCTTTACGTCACATATATGTGACGACTGGAGTAGACGGTCAAAATGCCATAATTTTGCCAAATTTTGGCGCCTCATCCCTCTTCCGGAATTCCCTTAGGTAGAATCAAATCAGCCGCCTTGGACGCACGTCCTCCTTGAGGCATCAACGCCATTGGTTGTGCCCATGGAGTCGGGCACGTCCCATCCTTCCACAATCAGGGCTTTACTCAAGGTGTATAGAGAACAGTAGGGAACATGCGAAATGTAATGGATGAGTACTTGAATATCCTCAGTCTCCCAGCAACTCTACGCGACTGAGGAAGGAGGGAACGGGCCATACACGGAGTTTCTTCGGTCTTCCACACCTTCGCAATCCACCATTTTCACGACAGTGTGCATTACTGCGACCTCAAATGCCTCACATCATCCGATTACTTGAAAGTTAAATTAAAAATCTCAAACCCCTACTAATTTGAACCCCCCAAAATAATGCTACTCTCAGAGTTAAGGTTAAAAGTGACGCTTTGAAGAGTGCAAGTTTTTGCCGACCATCATTGTTCACCACATTTCGTCCAACCTCATGCGGATGGGCAAATGCGTCCACAACTAATCCATTTCACCACGATTAGAGTAATGCGAATAGCCTGCGATGTTTCGCTTCACTTTTCCAGTCTCCATTATGACACTCAAAAGGGCGTCAATTTTGTCGCTGCCGCCGAGAGCACAAAGCTGTGAGGAACTTGCCAGTGTTCTCAGGCTTAACCTAACCCTAGAAAGTTACTCACTCCAGTGGAATGCTCACAATGAATTAAGAAATGACAAATGCAACTGTTTCGGTTTTTTGGCACCACCCGAGGGTGACCTCGGAACCCCCCGCCCCGGGGCCCCCCTGGGAAAACACAACACGGCGGACGGTGCTGACAATTGACAGCTTGCACAAGCGGCCAAGAATGCGCGAATTCTTTGCTCTGTACTCGCCTTGGTTAACAATTTTAAGTGAGGACAGAGTAACGCAGACGCAGATGGGAGGCGCCAATGTGAGGGTGAGCGGTCGGTTGCCGTTAACTCGAAAAATCGACAAATTAAAAGCAAATATTGTGGACTTTTAAAGTGCATAAAAGTTTTATGTCACCGGAATGTACGTTTGCGTTTTTTATGAGCATTTGTAGATTGGCGGGATCAACTCCAACACACTGCAATAAACCCACCAGCCGATGCGAATTCCCCAGCCCTTTTAACTCTTTGTGATGGAAGGAGAAAAAGAAAACGCACGTAACTGATGGAAATAAACAACTATGCTTGCATAGGTATGCCAAGTGTATATGAGGCCTTAGCAAGTCATTTGCATGAATTACTAATGCAGTGATTCACTGCAATGGTGTGATGAAAATTTGCGTGAGCAATGAGGAATGATGGGCAAGAAAAGGTTACCACACAGCATATCTATGCAAATCAGTTGAATAGATCTTCACTAAATGGAAATAAAATCTAAACGCTGTTTGCGTTTGAGTTACTGACTGCTTAGCATGAAGGGGGGGAAGGGAAGGGCTGAGCTTGGGCACAAGCTTTGCCCCTGTCTCACGCCTCTCCTCCGCCCATTCAACTGCTGTTGTGCTGGCGGGCGTGAACGGGGAGCGCCGGGCACTCCAACCAGTGCGCCACTTCTGTTTATCATCCCCATCCTTCCAGTCTGTCAACTGTTCTGTTCAGGCGAGGGTTTTGTGCGTTCCCGTTAGCAACGGACGGTGCGTCATGTCCGCTGGCGAATTCGTCAGCCGTGTTTACTCGATAGCAGCGTCATAAACACCGAGCTTACCATCAACGACTTCGCGATAGTTATACATTAATCTGATTTATTTCCAGACACAAATACTGCCAAAACAAAGTAAATAATTTAGCTGGAATGAAAGCCACTTCGTTCGGATTGTCGTCGCATTAAACTCGGCAAGGGCGAATAGGTAAGAAGGCGAAAGTTAACTCCTCAAAAGTTAACTGACTCTCCGTGGTACTTTCGATAAAGAAAGTAGATTGCCAAAACAATGCCAAAGACAACGACAGCCATTACACCACCGGCTATGGCTCCAATCTTCTCGGCCTTTTGGAACTTCTCGTTAAAATCCTTGGCTGAAGAACTGGCGTTTAAACTTGGCGGTGCAGATGGATTTTTCTCGTCTACAAAAACGATGATCTCTGGAAACTCTGTTGTAGTAGCGTCTGTCGTCCACTCGACTGTCGCGTTTAGTGTTAATGATGTAGTGTGAATGGAGCCTGCAGTGGAGTTCGTTCCAGTGATTGTCCCCGTGGCATTGGGTGGCATCGCCGTGGAAGTGAAGTTAGGGAAAGACGCGACACCTTTTGTGTTATTTGTTAACAGAACGCCTACAATAGAGGAGAAAGCGATAGACTAATGTTAAACTGTTATTTGATGCATGCACGACACTCAAGAAATTGTGTTAAGCCAGGGCTGAAACGTTCTGTGAATTTGATGATTCGAAATGAAGAGGAAAATTAAATTTCCAATGCATATTAACTGAAGCAAACTAAAAATTCTATGCAAGTATGCGGTAAATGTAACGCGTTCAGGAAAAGGGGACGATTACTCCTTTTCTCACAAGAACGACTTTTGGTTAATCTTTGTCTACTTAACTTAAATAAGTAGCATAATTTTAAGAGTCCTAGCATTTAAGCATTTAAAGTAATTTGGCCCAAATATTCGTTTAAAGAACTAATAATGGAGCAAGATTTTTTAAGCATCAGATCAAATGGAGGGTGTGAAATGTGCTTAAAATGTTTTTGAGCATTTAATGGTCCATCAGCTAGCGCAAAATAAGCAGAGTAGATTAGAATATGGCTAAATTTGGTCTAGCATTGGGGCTTGTTGAGCTACGGGGTGCGAATAGAGGATCGCTTCGCCCCCCAGCCTTAGGGTGAATCACGTCGGCTGGACACTAGTCACCGGCTTTGACATGGGTACTCATACAAGCCGCGCCATTTCTCACGCAGCGCTCAGTTCGTGGCGGAAACCTGTGAATCCTCGTTACTAGAACGCAGATCCACTGATAGAAAGAGGGGGTGGAGGATCAAACAGCACATCAGATTCACACTTCAGGCGATTTAGAGTGCTGGAAGGAGGCATACACATCGTAAAAAGATTACCAGGTTAAATAAAGTGCCTTTAATCAGCAAGACGGTAGAAAATGAGTTTGATTCAGCAATTATGGTACCACACAGAGCGTCACTGCCCTTTCCTGACGCACACTTTCGCGTCATCTTTCGTTCCCTTGCTTGCACTATCGAGTAAACCTCGCTTGTGGTTTTGGCTTTTGAGTTTAATCCCTCTTTTGTAGTAAGGGGATAGTTGTGCTTACACTTCAGGTGGGCCTTTGCTTTCATATCCGAAATTGGCTTTTGACTACGTAGACAAACAAATAGTACTATTTTTGCCGTCCTTAAATGTAAAAAAGGAACTTCGGTGCAGATGAAAAACTCTTTGGTTGAGCTGTGACTGGCGCCTGATTGGCTGAGGAAGTGCCATGCTAGTACAACACTTCATGGACTAAAGGTAGATGGATTGACGTAAGATCTACCTCATATACCTATAAAAATGTGACAATCCTCAGTCAGCTAGCCTTCATTCCCCACTATTTCTACAAAATGTGCAAAAAATGTTGCCATGGTAGTCTAAAAATTCGCCATTCATCGAGCGATTTGCAGCATAAAAAGGCGCCTTAGATCTAAACTAAATGATTAAGAACAGAGCCACAATCCACCGCATGATTATTCGGAGTTTAGGGAATTTTGATGTCAAAACCGATGAACAAACATTTAAACCAGTTCATGCATGGGTACGCTGAATTAATTTCAGTAGCAGCTTCAGATGCATTTAAGTGAATTGGCAATTATAAAAGAATCCGAAGAACGCAAAAGATGCTTTCAAGGGAGCATTAAATAATGAGAGAAGATATTATATGAGCATCTTTAACAAAGATTAAAAGGATGGACTTATACGCATAAAGTGGAGGAGAGGAAAGGGTCATGGTGCAGCAAAAAAGGTGTTGCCCACCTGCAATGGGAAGGAGGCAGAAAGCAGCACAAAGGAGGCCTTTTTTTAGCATTAGAACTTAAGTTTAAGTTTGTGAAGAGCGGTTGTGGGTTGTGTTTGTTGTTCTCAGGTGCGTGTGTTACATTCAACTCGTCCCACTGTGAATCGCTGGCTGTGCTGAGAACAGAGGATTGGTAAATAGAGCCTGACAACCTTTGGACTCACCGATCTACTGACCAATCAACGCCACATCTTTGCCAGTCATTTGGGTACAATCCGTCCTCAAAGCCATTGTGACAGGTAGGCGCCTTCATGTGACACAAAAGTTGAGAGTGAACTTTACGAGTTTACCGACGTGGATGGGATTGGGGCCGCGACAGCCGCCACCTTGAAGTGACTGAAACTGATCTACTCACCTTACCCATCCATCTCTCACCGAGCCAGCCATCCGGTCAACTCATCTGCAGCCATATTTAATCTTGCACGCTATTCCAAGTTCAATTCCTCTACCGTGCTGGATTTTAGCGGACCTTTGGATGACTGAAGCGCTGCCCTAGACACCTACCATTTAAAGCACCAAAAATGGCCCTTGACGACAGGAGCCAAGGCAAGAAAGCGTCCTGCGCCTCGATCGTACCAGTAAAGGCAAGACTTGGTACTGACACCGGGACCAGCGAACCAGTGGACAACTTCGTGTGACAGACTATTCCCGGCACATGACAGCCATCGTGAGACAGGCGTCAGTCAAAATTTCACCGCCGTCTAAGTAACACGCTGATCCTTAGCCAAAAGTCAGGCGTCGCGCAGACTTTTAGAGGCGTACAATCCAAGCCTGCTTCGCCCCAGCAA